>PGFW01028200.1:490-19318 GCA_003123925.1 Haematobia irritans
TTTTGTGCATGAAAAAATTTATGTCAAAGTTTTATTTCTATAGAAATTATTCATCATTTATTTGTATAGAAATTTTGTCAAAATTTTATTCTATAGAAAATGTCAAAATTTTATTTCTATAGAAAATTTTGTCAAAATTTTATTTCTATAGACAATTTTTTCAAAATTTTATTTCTATAGACAATTTTGTCAAAATTTTATTTCTATAGAAAAATTTTTGCAAAAATTATTCTATAAAAATTTTGTCAATATTTTATTTATATGAAAATTTTGTCAAAATCTTTATTTCTATAGAACATCCCTCGGGAAATTGGTGCAAAATTGCCACTGACGCGACCTATTCACACGGACAGGATCCAAGTTTGTCACAGTTTTTTAAATAGTGATAATTAAATGCATTTCCATACACGCCTTTGATATAAAAATCTTATTGATCTACACATTTAGTGTAGAAGAGAATACCAGATAACTTTTGCCTTCAAACATTTTTCAAAAGTTTTCATTTCTGCGTGCGATTTCGGATAACCAAACTGAAACAGATTCTAAGAGTTGTCCGAGACTGGTTCATGATGACCTGTCTATGGATTGCCTACTACTAAAATGCCCCAGGACTGTGTCCTTGGGAACGAGTCCAAGGGTGTCCTAAAGCTGTTAATTTACCCCATCAATGACAAACCCATGCTTTAAAGCTGATCCGGTCCCTCCATACGTCTTGACAAAAACTAGGAACTGGACCACAAACACCTGCCACCAACAGGGACTAGTCTTGTAACCGCGTCCTATGGCTGATCATTTCCCATTAGGGATTTGTGCAAAATGATTTCTATAGAAAATTTTCTCAAAATTTTATTTATTTTGTCAATATTTGTTTTTTATATGGGCATTTTGTCAAAATTTTATTTTTTATAGACAAGTTTTTTCAAAATTTTATTTCTATAAGAAAATTTTTTGTAAAATTGTATTCTATAAAATTTTGCCAAAATTTAAGCTTCTATAGAAAATTTATAAAAATTTATTTCTATAGAAATTTTGTCAAAATTTTATTTCAATAGACAATTTTGTCAAAATTTTATTTCTATACAAAATTTTTGCACAAATTTTATTTCTATATAATAATTTTATGTATATAAAAAAATTTTGTTCAAATTTTTTATTTCTATAGACATCCCTCGGGAAATTGGTGCAAATTGCCCACTGCGACGGACCTTTCCACAGGACAGATCAAAAGTTTGTCACAGTTTTTAAATAGTGCAATAATTTAAGATTCATACTTCGTTTCGATATAAAAATTCTTATTGGATCTACCATTAGTGTTATAAGTAGAATTACAGAATAATCTATTGTTCAACATTTTTCAAAAGTTTTTCATTTCTGGTGCTGATTCTGATAACCAAAACTGAAACTAGATTCTAAGAGTTTGTCCGAGATTGCGCTTCATGAGGACCTGTCTACGGATGCTACTACATTAAAATGCCCCAGGACGTTGTCCTTGGGAACGAGTCCAAAGGCGTGTCCTAAAGTGTAAAATTACCCCGTCAATGACAAACCATGTTAAAGTGGACCGAGTCCCGCTCCATACGTCTTGGACCAGAACTTTAAAAAAAATAAAAAAAAAAAAAAAAAAAAAAAAACAAAACGACTGGCTTCCATGCACACAAGCGACTTAGTCCTGTACTGGCCCTGGGTTGATCATTTCCCGTAGGGATTTGTGAATTTTTTTTTATGTGGATTTGTCAACAATTTTTATTTTTATAGACAAGTTTTTCAAAATTTTATTTCTATAGAAAATTTTTGCAAAATTTTATTTCTATAAAAAATTTTGTCAAAATTTAAGCTCTATAGAAAATTTAAAAAAAAAATTTATTTCTATAGAAACATTTTTGCAAAATTCTTATTCTATAGAAAATTTTTGTCAATATTTTTTTTATATCGCGATTTGCAAATTTTTATTTTCATAGAAAATTTTTGGTTAAAAATTTTATTTCTAAAGAAATTTTTGCAAAAAATTTTATTTATATAGAAAATTTTTTGGCAAAAATTTATTTTTCTACAGAAAATTTTGTCAAAATTTATTTATATAGAAATTTTTGCAAAAATTTATTTTCTACGCCGAAAATTTTGTCAAATTTTATTTCTGTAGAAAATTCTTTGTCAAAATTTCATTCTATAGAAAATGTTTTGCAAAAATGTTATTTCTATAGTAAATTTGGCAAAATTTTATTTCGAAGAAAATTTTTGCAAAATTTTATTTCTATAGAAAATTTTTGCGAAATTTTATTTCTATCAATTTTTTTTTTTAATTTTTCTTTTTTTTTAAATTTTATTTCTATAGAAAATCTTGTCAAAATTTAATTTCTATAGAAAATTTGTGAAAAATTTTATTTTTATAGAAAATTGAAGTACCTCTTATTTTTGGAGGAGGAATGTTTTGCAAAAAATCTTACCAAAACATCAAAGGAATTCTACCAATCTTTTTTAATTTTTTCTTTTTTTTTTAAATTTTATTTCTATAGCAAAATCTGTCAAAAATTTAATTTCAATAGAAAATTTTTCCTGAAAATTGTTTTGGTATAGAAAATTTTGGAAGTAACCTCTTATTTGGAGAGGAATTTTTTGGCAAAAATCTACAAAAACATCCAAGAATTCTCAATCTATCAAACCGTAAAAATCTACCATATTTTGGCTAGAATTCTACCAATGGTGCAACCGCTGAGCGCTGATTACAAGATTTGATTACCAGATATACAATGATCATCTTTTATCGTATTTAGAATTTCGCCCTGATCAAAAATTAACTGCATAAATATGTATTATAAATCGTATGGCAAACTTATATAACCCAATCGCACAATTCTGATGGTGCGGCTATAATATATGGCAAAGTGGGATAACGCGAAGGCCTACGAAACCTGAAATTGGTAAACGAAACGCAAGTGGTATAGGTGGTCGGCTTTGGTGGCGAGCAGGACTTCTGACACTCTCTCGCAGAGTTGGCGAATGAAAATTAGTGAAGGCAGACCGGCTTTCCGCTTTTCGGCCGATTTAACACTTTCTGCAGATTCCAAAATGGACTAAAGCGAGCGTTTAAATAGGTATAGATTGGCTAGCCTTCGGCCTGCGTTTCTGAGGGACAGGATGCAAAGTGAGCGAACTAGAACTTAATGTGGTATAGGTGGCCAGCTTTCGGACAAGGCTTTGAAACTTTTTAAAGACTTTCTCCTATGGAACAGAATCCAGACGAATAAAAACGTGAACCCAAAAGAGCAGAAAGTGGTAAATTCCTCCACAAGTGATGTCTATGTACTATATCCGACGCCATTTCGAAATTGGCTTTAAAAATTAGCTCTGATTAGCTAATTATAATTGGAATCGCGTCTGCCTTTAATGATATGCGAGCAAGCACCTCTTATCCCTGAATTTTAATCGGCTAATATATGCCCAAAGTTGCTCTAACACGAACCAAGGAGGCCTATTAACACAAACCCAAAGGGCTACAAAACATTCAGGTTCCGATCAGTAAAATGAAGGATAGAATCGGTCTACCTTTTGTTTGATATGGGAGGAATCTCTTTGAGATTTACTTCGGATAACATACACACAAAAAAATTTTTTTCTTATTCAATCACGGATATTAATGATCCAATAATTTTTTAATTGAAATGTCTTCAAATCACGGAAATTGATAATATCAATTAAAAATTAAATGAATGCCAATAAAAAATTAATGGAATTGCAATAAAAAATTAATTGATCAATTAAAAAATTTATTGATACTATGAAGTGTTGGATTGATTTTGTTTCAATTAAAAATTTGTTGATTCAATTAAATTTTTTATATAATATTTCTTTGCAAACGCAATTAAAAATTTTAATGCGAAAATTTTTTCGCTTGAAATTTTTCTGTGTATGCAAGCGCATATTAACAAATTTGTAAATTTTTGATATATAAATTTTGTGGGAATTAATTGTATACTTCATTTTCTGGCCAACATCTACTATCCCAAACCAAACAAACAACGGTCTAAGATTGTTAATAAGCTTTGGGAAAAGGACATCGGCAATAACAAAAAATAACATTGACAAGCGAATTGTTGTTAAAACAAGTATTTTGAAATAATCTCAGGCTGAGATGATATTTAAGCTCGTTCGCAATGCTGCTTAAAGGTGTTCAACGCAAAAATACATAGCTCAACAAACGCTCACAAATTCAATTAGTTTTTCAAAGACCATTCAATCGAAACGCCATACAAATTGTGAAATTTCTCGGCCTATTATTCACAAAAAAAAAAACGAATTACAAAACAAAACAGCACTGAGCCAACATGAAACCTCTTTGTAAGTTGTTATGGGGTTTTATCATGCACTCCATTCACCCTGTATTCAATATTCGATTTCCCGCATAATCTTCAACCACCTTATCTTTTGGTTACAGATCTTTATGAGCATGAGTTCTGGCTGCTAGCCTGGCAGATGTGTCGCATGTCGTAATCATCATAGCACACCAACAACCAACGGGCCCTGCTAACGCCATATGTCTTTAGCTATCAGGCAGCGTCGTGCACCCGGACATTGTGGGATCGGTCAACATAAACAGAAGTATCCGATGCCACTGGTGTCATACGAGGTGCCTTCTCCTATGTCGCATCCACATGTCCGGGTGCACGACCTGCCTTGATAGCTAAAGACATATGGGTTAGCAGGCCCGTTGGTTTGCTGTGTCCTATGATGATTAACGACATGCGACAACATCTGCCAAGGCTACAGCCAGACTCATTGCCTCATAAAGATCCTGTACCAAAGATAAGGTGGGTGAAGATTTAATGCGAGGAAACTCGATATTGAATACAGGGTGAATGGATTGTGCATGAAATAAACCCATAAACAACTTACAAAGAGTTCATGCTTGCCTCTAGTGACTGTCTTTTGTTTTGTTATAATTCGTTTTTTTTTTTTGGTGGAATAAATAGCCGAGAAATATTTCAGCATTTGTAGGCGTTTGAATTTGATGGTCTTTGAAAAACTAATTGAATTTTGTTGAGCGTTTGTTGAGCCTATGTATTTTTTGCGCTTGAACAACCTTTAAGCAGCATTTGCGAACGAGCTTTAAATATTCATCTCAGCCTGAGGATTATTTCAAAATACTTGTTTAACAACAATTCGCTTGTCAATGTTATTTTGTTATTGCCGATCGTCTTTCCAAAGGCTTATTAACAATCTTAGACCGTGGTTTTTTTGGTTTGGGATTAGCTAGATGTTGCCCAGAAAATGAGTATTACAATTAATTCCCAAAAATTTATATATAAAATTTACAAAATTTTGTTAATATTGCTTGCATACACAGAAAAAAATTTCACGAAAAAATTTTCCAATTAAAAATTTTAATTGCGTTTGCAAAGAATTATATTAAAATTTAATTGAATCAACAAATTGTTTTAATTGAAAACAAAAATCAATCACAACAATTATAGTATCAATAAATTTTTTTAATTTGGGATCAATTAATTTTTTAATTGGCATAATTCAATTAATTTTTTAATTGCGCATTCAATTATTTTTAATTGGATATTTATCATTTCCGTGATTGAAAGACATTTTCAATTAAAAAAATTAATTGATCAATTAATTCCAGTGATTGAATAAGAAAAAAATTTTTTGTGTTGGTATGTTATCCGAGAACATTCTCAAAAGAGATTCTCCCATATCAAAACAAAAAGGTAGACCGATTCTATCTCATTTTACTGATCGGAAAACCTAATTTTTTGTAGCTTTGGGTTTTGTGTTAATAGCCTCTTTGGGTTCGTGTTAGACAACTTTGCATATATTAGCCGATAACATTTCAGGAGATAAGAGGTGCTTCTCCAATATCATTAAAGGCAGACCGATTCCATTATCATCTTACTGTAATCAGAAAGCTAATTTTTAAATGCCAATTTCGAATTGGCTCCGCATATAGTACAAGACATCACTGTTTGTGGAGGAATTTACCACTCTGCCTCTTTGGGTTCACGTTTATTCGGCTGGATTCCTGTCCATTTAGGAGAAAGTCTTAAAAGTTTCAAACCTTTCCGAAGCTGGCCGACCTATACCACATTAAGTTCTTAGTTCGCTCACTTTTGCATCCTGTCCTCAGCGAGAACCGCAGGCCGAAGGCTAGGCCATCTATACTATTAACGCTCGCTTTAGTCCATTTTGGAATCTGCAGAAAGTGTTAAATCCGGCCGAAAGCGGAAAGCCGGTCTGCTTCACTAATTTCATTCCCAATACTGCGAGAGATGTCAGAATTTCCTGTCGAAAAGCCGGACCACCTATACCACTTTGCTCTCGTCTTACCAATTTAGGTCTTCGTAGGCCCTTCGCGTTATCCCACTTTGCCATATATTGTATTACCCACCATCAAAGAATTGTGATTGGGTTATAATAAGTTTGCCATTACGATTATAATACATATTTATGCAGATATTTTTGATCAGGGCGAAATTCTAAAACGATAAAGCATGATCATGTATATCTGTAATCAAATCTGTATCACGCTCACGGTTGCCACCATTGGTAGGAATTCGTACCAAATATGGTAATTTTTTACGTTTGATTAGATTTGTAGAATTCTTGATGTTTTTGTAAAGATTTTTGAAAAAATTCCTCTCCCCAAATAAGAGTACTTTTCAATTTTCTATACCAAATAAAATTTTCACAAAATTCTATTAGAAATTAAATTTTTGGACAAGATTTTCTATTAGAAATAAATTTAAAAAAAAAAGAAAAAATTTAAAAAAAAGTTGGTAGAATTCTTGATGTTTTTGGTAGATTTTTTTGCAAAAAAACATTTCCTCTCCAAATAAGAGGTACTCAAAGTTTTCTATAAAAAATACAATTTTTACAAAATTTTCTATAGAAATAAATTTTGACAAATTTTCTATAGAATAATAAAAAAAAGTAAAATTTAAAAATCTATAGAAATAAAATTTCTGCAAAAATTTTCTATAGAAATAAAATTTTGAGAAAATTTTTGTACGAAAATTGAAAATTTTACTATAGAAACATTTTCAAACAATTTTCTATAGAAATGAAAATTGCAATTTATCATTACAAGAAATAAAAATTTGACATATTTCTAAAGAAATAATTTCCAATTTGTAGAGAAATAAATTTGCAAAAATTTTCTATAAAAAATAAAATTTGACAAAATTTTCTGCTAGAATAAAATTTCAAAATTTTCTAAGAAAATTTTCTATAAAAATAAAATTTTGCATAAAATTTTCTTAGAAATAAATTTTTAACCAAAAATTTTCATGTTTAAAATAAAAGTTTTGACAAATTCATATAAAATAAAATTTTGACAAAATTTTCTATAGAAATAAAATTTTGCTAAAGAATTTTCTAATAGAAATAAATTTTTTTAAATTTTTCTATAGAGAATAAATTTTGACAAAATTTTTCTATAGAAAAATTTCAAAATTTTTTACAAAAAACAAATTTTCTATGAAATAATTTGAAAAAATTTCTATAAAAATTTTGAAAAAATTGTCTTTAAAAAATAAAATTTGTGACAAAATCCACATAAAAAAAAATTGCCACAAATCCCTACGCGGAAATGGGATCAACCACAGGGCCAGTACAGGACTAGTGCCCTTCGTGTGCATTGGACCAGTCCTGAGTTCTGGTCAAGACGTATGGAGGGGACCGGTCACTTTTAACATGGGTTTGTCAGTGACGGGCTTAAATTTACACGTTAGACACGCCTGTTGCGACTCGTTCCCAAGACACGTCCTGGGGCATTTTAGTTAGTAGCAATCCGTAGGACAGGTTCTCATGAAACCAGCTCTCGGACAAACTCTTAGAAATCTGTTTCAGTTTGGTTATCAGAATCGCCACCAGAAATGAAAAACTTTTGAAAAAATGTGAAACAATAGATTATTTCTGGTAATCTACTTCTTACACTAAAGGGGTAGATGCTCAATAAGGATTTTTATATCAAACGCCAGTATGGAGAATCATTAAATTATCACTATTTAAAAACTGTGACAAACTGGATAACTGTTCCTGTGATAGGCCGTCAAGTGGCAAATTTGCACCAATTCCGCGAGGGAGTTCTATTTAGAAATAAAAATTTGACAAAATTTTTTATATACATAAATTTTATATAGAAATAAAAATTTTGCAAAAAATATTTCTATAGAAATAAAATTTTGACAAAATTGTCTATAGAAATAAAATTTTGACAAAATTTTCTATAGAAATAAAATTTTTATAAAATTTTCTATAGAGCTTAAATTTTGGCAAAATTTTTTATAGAATACAATTTTACAAAAATTTTCTATAGAAATAAAATTTTGAAAAACTTGTCTATAAAAATAAAATTTTGACAAAATCCCATATAAAAAAAAAAATTATTGGACAAAATAAAAAATTTTGAGAAATTTTCTATAGCAAATACATTTTGCCACAAATGCCCTATGCGGAAATGGATCAGCCATAGGACGGTACAAGACTAGTCCCTTGGTGTGCAGGGTGTGTGTGTTCCAGTCCTAGTTCTCTCCGTCAAGACGTATGGAGGCGCGATCCGATCACTTTAACATGGGTTTGTCATTGATTGGGGTAAATTTTACACTTTAGGACACGCCTTGACTCGTTCCAAGGACACGTTCCCTGGGGCATTTTAGTAGTAGCATCCATAGCAGTCATCATTGAACCAGTCTCGACACCCCCCCCCCCCCCCCCCCCCCCCCCGACAAACTCTTAGAAATCTGTTTTCAGTTTGGGTTATCCGATCGCAACCAGAAATGAAAACTTTTGAAAAATGTTGAACAAAAGTTATGCTTTGTAATTCTACTTCTACACTAAATGTGTAGATCCAAATAAGATTTTTATATTCAAGCGAGTATGAAATCATTAAATTATCACTATTTAAAAAAACGTGGACCAAAATCTGCGATCCTGTCCCTGTGATAGCGTCCGTCAGTGGCAATTTGCACCAAATTTTTCCCGGAGGGATGTTCTATAGAAATAAAATTTTGACAAAATTTTTAACTATAAATAAAATATTGGACATTTATAACTAAATTTGCTTTTCTGATAGAAATATAAATTTTGCAAAAATTTTCTATAGAAATAAAATTTTGACGAAAATTTTCTAATAGAAAAAAATTTGACTAAATTTTTAGAAATAAAATTTGAAAATTTCTATAGAAATAAAAATTTTGACAAAATTTTCTATAGAAATAAAATTTTGACAAAATTTTCTATAGAAATAAAATTTTGACAAAATTTTCTATATAAATAAAATTATGATATTTTCTATTAGAAATAAAATTTTGACAAAATTTTTCTATAAAGAAAAAAAATTTTGACAAATTTTCTATAGAAATAAAATTTTGAAAAATTTTACTATAGAAACAAATTTGACAAAATTTCTTAGAAATAAAATTTTGGAAAATTTATAAAATAAAAAATTTTTGACAAAATTTTCTATAGAAATAAAATTTGACAAAATTTCTATATGAAATAAATGATGATTTTCTATAGAAATAAAATTTTGACAAAATTTTTCATATAAAAATAAAATTGTTACAAAATTTTTATAGAAATAAAATTTTGAAAAATTTTCTATAGAAATAAAAATTTGACAAAAATTGTCTTAGAATAAAATTTTGAGAAAATTCTATAGAAATAAAATTTTGACAAAATTTTCTATAAATAAAATGATATTTCTATAAAATAAAATTTTGGACAAAAAATTTTTTTTTATAGAAATAAAAATTTTGACAAAATTTTTCTTGATAATAAAAAAAATTTACAAAATTTTTATACAAAAAATAAAATTTGACAAAATTTTCTATAGAAATAAAAATTTTGAAAAATTTTCTATAGAAATAAAATTTTGACAAAATTTCTATGAATTAAAAGTTTTGAAAAAATTTTCTATAGAAATAAAAATGTTGACAAAATTGTTATAAGAAAAAATTAAAATTATGTAAATCTAAAAATTTTCTATAGAAATAAAATTTTGACAAAATTTTCTATTAGAAAAAAATTTTGACAAAATTTTGTTATAGAAAATAAATTTTGACCATAATCCTTGGGAATAAATTAAAAATCTCGTTAGATAAATTTGCACAATTTTCTAGACATATTTGAACGATTCTAGAAAATAAAATTTTACAAAATTTTCTATAAAATAAATGTTACCATATTTCTGGTAGAATAAATTTTGACAAAATTTTCTAATAATTTGAAAAATTCAAAATATAAAATGACAAATTTTTAGAAATTACGAATTTCTATAGAAATAAAATTCTTGTTACAAATTTCTAAGAAATAAATTTTGACAAGAATTTTCTATAGACAATAAAATTATTGTGTTCTTAGCAAAAAATACAAATTTTCTATAGAAATAAAATTTTGACAAAATTTTGCTAAGTAGAAATAAATATTTGTACTAAAATTTTTATAGAAATAAAATTTTTAGTCAACAATTTCATAGAACAGAAAATGTAAAATTTTTAAAAATACACCACAAAAATATGAGCGAAAAACTTGCTGAATTTTTTGAAAAATGTTGGTAGATTTGTGGCTAAAATTTTGTTTCAAATAATTTGGCCACGAGTGGCCACACGTTGAATCACGCTACATCCTTCTATAATGTGCTTGTTGTCCTGAAAATAGTTTTTTGTCTGCAGGCATGATTGAAGTTCGACGATGGACTATAATTTCGTAACTAGTTTAGATATAAAAGCCCCAATTTCAGGTCTTGAGCATTCGAGACCTGGCCAATTTTTTTATTCATTTCGCTTTGAAATGGGGAAATGTAGAAGTATTCCTGACACTCATATAAAACCGATCCACCCCCCATTTTTATTTTGTAATATTTTAGGTCATACTTAGCGTGTGCCTGAATGTGGGTGTGTATCGGATCCATGTTTTGTTGTAGCCCCATATTGGCTTCTTGGTATCTAAGCGAGATGTTTGAGAATTTCTCTAAAAATTCCACTGCATTGATCAATCTATTTGCAATTTGGATTTTTTTTTTTTTTAATTTTAATCCGAAATTTTGTTTTCATTGTTTAATTTAAAAATCCCCCTCAACTTCTCTTTCGTCTGGCCATATTAGATGATTTTTCAAAAACGTCACTGGCCAAAAAGCCAACCTTGTATATTTACCGCTCCACAAAGCCATTAATACATTCAATGTAGAGCTTTCATGAATTAAAGCTTTGCTTAGAGCAAGAGATATCATTGAGAGAAATTAAATTAACGAGTGTTTTCGCGATTTTTTTTTAATTAATATTCAAATGAAATAATTTGTTTTTAGGAAATTAATTTTTTGTCAAAACAAAAATTCTGGAAATTAAATTAACATGACCAATGAGCAACATGACTTAGGATGAGAATCCGATAATGGATGATAAATGATAATGGAGAAATTGAATTAATTTCATTAGTGTTTTGAGTTAGAAATTATTCTCTTGTCGTCACAATTACAGAGGCGTGCGTATTAACGATTAATTGAAAAGATCATTCCCCACCTGGTTTAGAGTAAAACAACTTAGAGGTTGTTGTCTTTTGCTAAAAATAATTAAGCTTATCTTCTATTATGATTCTTTCAAAGTGAACATAGCATCAGCAATTTTGTTCAAATAGGCTTAGCGCGAAAATGTTTCAAAGATGAAAGTCATAGTCATCGTCAACGTCATTATGGACGTTGGCGTCTAAGCTTTTTGAGATCTCTGCTCAGCAATCACATTTCACCAAATTCATATAGTTATTTAATTCTAATTAGTCAAGAGAGGGAATCACAAGAATCTTCAATTGTATTTCACATGTCTTTTATATAAAAGGTTATCATCTATCCCAGCAGCAGCAGCACCAGCAACATATATTGAATAGCCTCCCTAGTATGGCGCTGGTTCTAGTTCATTTCCAGCAAGGAAAAATACTATAGCTCATCACAGCATGAGGCTTTGTAGTAGCCTAAGCTTACGATGTTTTTTGGAATTACCGATACGATAGCCCCAATGACCTTTGCGTAAGAAAGAGAGCCGACGAGAGACCAAGAAAACAAAACAATGGCGGACAACAGACAGCATAATCACCATCCATCATCATCTAAGTAGGCGCATACCTGCCCTCCAATTAGAAATCCTAAACCATAGATTAAAAATTTCTAGTTTGTTAGAGAATTGTTCTTATTGGATTTTGACTTTTCGAATAAAATCACAAATTAACGAATCGGACAAGCCAATCCCAAGGGGCCATCAAAGGCTCTTTTCGCATCAGCAGAAAAACAAAAAAAAACACAATGTTTGTGACACTGAAAATTGAATTGCATATGGTTATTAAATCTGTTTATCTATACTAACCAACACTTGTTATGCCGGTATGTGGGGAAAAAATTCAACTAGACAATGTAGCTAACACCTAAGTGTGGTTGTATGCGTGGTGCCGTGTGTGTGTGCGGAGTTGTGAAGCCATAAAACAGGGCTAATGGCCTCTATAAATTTTATCGAGAACGAACGAGGAGGAGCGAGAAAAAATTTTAAATCACAAAATCAATATTTGTTTTTATAAATTGTTTATCGCCGACGATCACAAGTTAATTTATTGATTGTTTTCATAAGGCTTTTTGATGTGATTTTGTTTTCTGTCTGTCTTCATCCTTCTTTCTCCAGATTGTGAAGTTTTTGGTTTGCTTCTGAAAAAGGTTGAAGCTCAAAACGGTTCCAGGAAATATGTAGCCCAGGTTGTTTGTCGGGCAATCGTTATGATGAATACGATAATAGAGGGGTAAGTTTAATTTATTTCGTTTTACCCTTTCCCTACCCTCTACTTCATTGTGATTCTTTATATATTTTTTAGTTGCCCCAATGCTTATGCCCCCAAGGATTGTGCATTTGTCCCTGTGGATCTTACGAGGCCATTTCCCAAATGTTTGTCCTCATTGGAATATGTCCGGCAAAATGTATAGGTGTGTGTGTGTATTTTTTTCAATTTTTTGTTTTAAATGTTAATGTTTGTTAAAAATAAAACTAAATATTCCTTGAAAATAAACTTATTGAAAATTGTTTAAAAAAACAATGGAATAATATTTAAAAGAAATTTAGGCTTCAACAAATTAATCGATTTTCTATGGCTTTGGAACCCATAAATTGTCTTTACATGCGTTATATTTCAAATGTTTTTTTAAACAAACCAATAAACTTGATATTAATAAATCGGTGTGGAAGTATATAACTAGAAGGTTGTAAGACGTTCTAGAGAAAATAATATGCTACAATGTGTGCAAGGCAAAATTTCAGAGGAAGTTTCAAAATGATTAAACTTGGCCTCTATGTAATTTCCAAATAAATGAAAAAAAAAATTTTTTAAAACACTGAAACCATCGGTTTTTTTCTTTATAAAGTATTAAGTAAACTGAGTTTTCTAAATAAGTGATTCAATCGAACAATATATTCCATTTTCTTGGGAGTTTTTAACCAATGCTAAAAAAATTTATTATTTCGTAATTTTCTGTAAGTATATAACTAAGAAGGGCATTGTTACAGTCCTAGAAAAATAATATGCCTCAATGTGAAACCCTGAAAACGATTAGAAGTTTTTATGAATATTAAGTTAACTGAATTTTCTAGATAAGTGAAATAGTAAATAAACGCCGGAAATGTGTTATCGATCAATAAGACCAACATATATCCCTTTTCTTGGGAGTTTTTGGGAAACAATGTAAAAAAATTGATATATAATTAATCAATGGAAAGATATAACTAAGAACGGATGAACAGCTCCTGAAAAAGTATTATGCTAAATGTGTGCATGAAGATTTTAAAGGAAGTTATCAAACTGATTTACTTACCTCTGTTGTAGTTTCAATAAATGAAATATCTCTAAAAACTGGAACGAGAAAATTGTTTTTTATATACCCTCCAACCAAGGATTGAGGGGTATATGATACTTGTTCATTCTGGGGTCGCTGGGTTTGAAATTCTTGAGTCAATCACAGCATTCCGTCCGTCCGTCGCCGTTTGTTGAAATCACGCTAACTTCCGAACGAAACAAGCTATCGTCTTGAAAGTTGGTATAAGTAGTTGTTATTGATGTAGGTCGGATGGTATTGCAAATGGGCCATATCGAACCATAATTAATCCGATATAGCCCCCATAAACCGATCCCAAGATATGACCTCCGGAGCCTCTTGGAGAGCAAATTATCAATTCCGATCCGCGTTGAAATTTGGTACGTTATGTTAGTATATGGTCTCTAACAACAATTGCAAAAAATTGCGTCACATATCGGTCTATAATTATATCATAGCCCTGCATTTTTAAACCGATCCCCAGATACTGACCTCCGGGAGCCTCCTGGGAAGAGCAAAATTCATCCGAATCAGGTAGAAATCTACATACGTGGATGTTAGTATATGGTCCCTGACAACCATCAAAAATTGCGTCCATACACGCAAAAAAATTTTCACGAAAAATTTTCCAATTAAAATCTTAATTGTGTTTTAAAAAATATTCAATTAAAAATTTAATTGATTCAACAAATTTTTTAATTGAAATAAAATCAATCACAAAAATAATAGCTATCAATTAATTTTTTAATTGGATCAATTAACTTTTTTAATTGACCTTGCAATTAATTTTTAATTGTACTATCATTTCTGTGATTGAAGAGATATTTCAATTAAATAATTAATTGGTATTAATTAATTTCGTTATTGAATCAGGAAAAATTTTTTTTGTGTGTAATTATATATAGCCCCCATATACACGGACCCCATGATTTGACCTGCGGAGCCTTATGTGAAGCGAGCGCAAAAATTCATCCGATCATCTTCCGCGTTTGAAATGTGGCTAACGTGTGTTAGTATATGGCCTCTTTAACAATCATACAAAAATTGGTACATATCGCGTCCATAATTATATATTATAGCCCTTATAAAAAATCGATCCCAGATTTGACGTTCTGGAACCTCTTGGAAGGAAGCAAAATTCATCTCCCATTCGGTTGAAATTTGGTACTTGCGCTAGTAATAATGGCCATAATAGCATGCCAAAAAATTGGTCCATATCTCTATAGTTATATATAGCCGATTCGCAATCAACACAAAAATTGGTCCATAATCGCCAAAAATAAAAGCTACCATACACACATAAAATTTTTTTTCTGATTTCAATCAGCAATTAATTGATCAATTAATTGTTTTTAATTGAAATGTCATTAAATCACGAAAAATGATAGTATACCGAATCACCAGTTTTTAATTGGGCATAGAAAAAATTCTTGAATTAAAAAATTAAATGATTATTTTTCCAGCAAAATTCAATAAATTTTTAATTGATTCAACATTAGAAAATTTAATTGATGTTTGATATGCAAAACTGCAATTAATTATATAGAATAACTGAATAAAAGGTAACTATTTTTTAATTACTTGCTTGAATTGGCATATAGAGTTTTTATTGATTGATTAACAAATGATTGTTTGCAAATACATTTTTAATTAAAAGTAAAAAAAAATCATAGCACTTTTTTAACGGAAATTAGTCTTCCGAATTTGATTAAAAAGTAATTGTATAATAATTTTTATTAAATTTTTAAAATTTTCAATCATTGACTTAATTTAACTTACTGTTTCTATTCATGCATTAAAAAGTTAATTGTATTCTATCAATTAATTATTAATTGAAAAAATTTCAACTTCAAATAACTTTTTAATTGAAATATTTTGCGTAAATATTTTTTTCTGTTGTAAATTGTATTTTCATAGAAATTTTGTCAAAATTTTATTTCTATAGAAAATTTTGTAAAAATTTTATTACTATAGAAATTTTTGTCAAAACTTTATTTCTATAGAAAATTTTGTCAAAATGTATTTCTATTAAAAATGTTTCCAAACTGGAATTATATACGTATTTAATCGGCCTGTTTTTTGTTTAATATATACCTCGTATGGACTAACTTACAATTTTTAGGGACGATGTTAACAAGTTTTAAGATACCTTGTCATCGGTAAGTGTTACCGCAACCCCAGTAATTCGATTGTGGATGACAGTGTTTAGTAGAAGTTTCTACGCAATCCATGGTGAAGGGTACAGTAAGATTTTCGGCCTTGCTGAACTAACGCCCGTATATACTTGTTTTTCCGTTGAATTTTTCCTTTCAAAATTACGTGCTTTTATGAAAATCGGTTGAACCGGTTATGCTGGATATTTGTTTAAAAAAAAAACACCCTTCCACCGATTTTGGAAAAAAAATCCAAAAACCGAGCAAAAAAACAACAAACCCCGTTTTTTTTTATCACTACATAACCTGCCATGTCGCCAAATTTTTTCAAATACATCTCTCTGAAAAGAGAGTTATACAAAAAAATTAGACCGAAAATACCATATTCGGTACCCATATATGTGGGAGCAAAAGTACTTCTTAAGAATTTTAGGCAAATAGCGATAAAAATTGCGTTGTTCTAGATACCCACGAAGTCAAATCAAGGAGATCGCGTCATAATATGGGGACATATATCCAAAAACATGATACACACCATATTTAAATGACTTAAATACTCCTAGTTTTCCAATATCAAGCAAATCGGACACAAATTACGATATCTACATGCTCAAGGGGTGAAAATCAGAGATCGCGTCTACATGGTGGTGTGTTTGTAGACTTCCAGATTTTGAACACATGGACTCGATAAATACCATATTCGGTACACTTGTTTGTGGACTTAAAAATACTTCCATTCCAAGTTAAGCGCTCAATGACAAGCGACTTCCTTTTTATAGCCGAGTCCGAACGGCTTTCCACAATGCTTTGAAACACTCAGAAATGTCACCAGCATTACTGAGGTGGGATAATGAAAAACTTTTTGGTGTTCGTTAGAAGCAGAAATCGAACCCACTACCTTGTGTACACGCAGAGAAGGAATATGATCACCTCAAACATGTTTCAAGAGCAAAAATGTTTATTTTGTATGGTGGAATCATGTAACATGTTTGCACACTAAAATGTTATTTTTCTCGTTAAATATAACCTGCTTTGCCGAAATTCAATTACATTGATTCCGAGAAAATAACATGGTGCGAAAACCATAGCTTAACATGGTAATCCACCAAAAAATTAGCTATTTTGCTCTAAACAAATCGTTTGAGGTGATCAATGATTCCTTTCTCTGGGTGTATGCAAGGCGGGCATACTAAACCATGTTGAGGTGATCATATTTGTTTTCTGGGTGTGACTGCGGTATCTAGAAGTACAAGAAGATGGAAAACTGGTGATCCGATCTGAACGGGGAACCGGTATACACACCATTATTGCCGTACCCCCTACTTTTGGGGCCTTTTAAATCGAAGGCATATTGAAGGCTATTGCAGCGTTTGTTGTCCTAGATAGTTGAGAGAATGATGGCCAAGATGTAGGGGCGATAAGCAGCAAATTATTATCGCAATTTGAGTTGAATATGGCTATTTTGGTGTGAATTCCTGACTTAAAGCAAGACGAACTTAGTCAGAGAATATATTTCAGCAAGCCATCTGAGGACAATCAAATACTTATTATAACACGGACCATGTCGGAATATGAGGGCAACATAAAGGCAAGTGAAAGATAGCGATAGCTTGATACGGAAAAGGTCGATTTAAAGGTTCCATTGCGATTCTCTTTGTCAAACTAATCCAATAGCGAAATGGTCACTTCACACCAAGAATCCAGACACGCGGCCCTATTATCTGTTTTCGGCTATTAAGCCTTGATTTCCGCAGTGTGTAATCAGTGGATGCCAAAGTTAGGGCGACTCACTCCCTCATACGCTATCTTTACAAAATAATTTCCAAGCTTTAAAATATTCTCTGCCATTCCATATAAATCTTCTCAAATTTACAACCACACAACTTCGTTGGTCATAAATTAGGCGACATTACATTTAATTGTCATTTGGAAATGAAATAAAACGTATTTCATTCATTTTAAATAATGTCATTTTTCAATTTACAACAAAAGCTGAAAACACACGTTTTGTAAAGACATTGTGAGAAGTCAGTAAAGCTAACCTCGGGCCCCTCTCTCCCCCCGCCATCATCACAACAACATTCGACATTGTCTTTGGGACTCTGTTAGAATTTTGTTTCCCTCTTATTAATTTGCATTAAACTTAATTAAATTATCACAAGAGCATGCAAAATACTTAGAGCTTAAATGGAAATGTTTAAAAGCAATATAGAGAACAATACAAGGAACTTGGCTTGGCTTGGTTTGGCTACATAATGAATATGTCATGATAGTATCGAGGTTGTCGCTGAATAATGGCAAGAGTCTCCACTATTTGAATCAACTGCTAAATGCTGTTTTACGATGCTACAACATTTCACTAAGAGTACACTTGCTTTGCTCAAGGCATTTCCGTTTCCTCTAACAATTTTGTTGAGCTTTTTGATATCACAAAAGGTTTTGCGTTATTTTATTCAAGTACAGCTATTCTTATGTCAATTAATGCTGAGTGGTATTAGAGAAGCAAGCGAAAAGAATTGACAATTGTGTTTTAAGGGGTATAGCATTTAATATTGTGTGATGTATGACAGACTAGGGTGTCAAAATAAAAGAGAACTAAACATAGAGATTTTTGTGAAATGTGAATGAAATGAACATCTATGCTGTTGATGGATCAGAATGAACCATGGGGCAATATTTTCAGGGGGACATAAGGTTTTCGAGTTTAACGAAAAAGTGAACATTTCTCCTTGGTGAACCATTTGCTGTATTATCACATTAATATTAAACTTCCATACAAAACATGGGCCGTTATACATCACATTCGTTACACCTATTTGTGGTCCTAAACTA
>PGFW01028207.1:8461-22694 GCA_003123925.1 Haematobia irritans
GCGCCTTCTATATCTGAGAAGTGAAATCGGTCTATATGGAGGCATTACAAATGGACCGATAAAAACTTAATCCGATACACGTTTTTTGAGAGCCTTAAATACCAGAATATTTTACAATTTTCAGGCAAATTGGTAAAAAACTACGGTTCTATAAGCCGAGGGAAGTAAAATCGGGAGAACGGTCTATATGGGGCTATACAAAACACGGACCGATACTTCACCATTTTTTTGGCACAACCTCTTTTATGGTCCTAAAATACCTCAAGATTTCCAATTTCAGGCAAATTGGATAAAAACTACGGTTTCTATAAGCCCAAGAAGTGAAATCGGGAGATCGGTCTATTTGGGGGCTATACCAAAACACGGACCGACACTCACCATTTTTGGCACACCTCTTTATGGTCCTAAAAGATTTATGGTCCTCTAGATTTCCAATTTCGGGCAAATTGGAAAAAAACTACGGTTTCTATAAGCCCAAAGAAAGTAAAATCGGAGATCGGTCTATTATGGTGGGCTTATACAAAACATGGACGATACTCACCTTTTGGCACACCTTTTATGGTCCTAAAATACCTCTTAGATTTCCAATTTCATGGCAAATTTGGATAAAAACTACGGTTTCTATAAAGCCAAGAAGTAAAATCGGCGAGATCGGTCTATTTATGGGGGCTATACCAAAACATTGGATCCGATACTCACCATTTTGGCCACATTCTCTTTTACAAGTCATAAAAATACTCTAGATTTTTAAAATTTCAGGCAAACATTGGGATAAAAACTCGATTTCTATAGCCCAAGACCCCTAATCGGGAGGTCGGTTCTATATGGGGACTATATCAAAACCTTGACGGATATAAGCCCATCTTTTTCGAAATTGACCTGCCTGCAGACAACAAGAGTTTGGTGCAAAAATTCAGCAACGATTTGCTTCATTATGAATGACTGTTTAGCGTTGATTACACCAGACAAACAGACAAACAGACAGACAGATGACGGACATGGTCATATCGTCTTTAGGAATTTCTCCCTGATTTCAAGAATATATATACTTTATATACAGTCGGAAATTCGATTATTTCGATGTGTTACAAACGGAATGACAACTTATTTATACCCCCGTCACCATTCTATGGTGGTGGGTATAAAAATGATAAAATTTGATTACACTGAAAAAAATATTGTCGTGAAGAGGGTCAAAGATTTCATGTCTTTTAAATACGAATACAAATTTTGTTAGCATAGAAGACGCATTTCTCTAAAATTAAAGTTATTTTCCTTGTCCAAAAGGTCGATTAAACTTTTCAATAAGTCGTATTGTCCTTATAATTAAGTTGATTTGACTTAAAATTGGTATCTTAACATGAAAGAAAAAATTTATTAGGCTAAGGTCAACTGACTTTATAATTCAGAAAATTCTTTTAAATTTATATGAAATTGTCTTTAAATTTGTTGTTCTTTTTGCATCTTGGACTACAAAACAAAAATCGTTCAATATAGGACATGTTTTTCAAACTTTATTTTAAATTAAGTTTTTTTTACTTCAAAAATTAGCATAATTTTCTACTAGAAGTCGAGTCCCCTTAATTTGGAAAATAAAGTTGCCGTTAACTCCGTTTTTAACGGACTTTTGATGCATATGAAGAAATAAACAGCTGAGAGCAGACAAAATTAAAATTTGCTTCCTAGAAGCAAGTACACAAACCTAAACTTTAAAAAGAGAGAATTGTGTCTTAAATGTATCCTTACTTGTATTCTCCGCTTCTTTGGCCTTCGGATCAATACCAATTTTTTTAAACGTTTAAAAACAAGATCTTTGGAACGAGTATTTGCTTTTTTCAGGTGTACAAAACAAATTAATATGTTTTGCTTTTTATACCTTGCGCCACACTGTGGATTAGGTATTATAAGTTAGTGCATATGTTTTGCAACACCCAGAAGGAGACGAGATTTTAAAAAAAAAGACGCAAAGGTGTTTTAGCCACTGTCGTTTGTCTGTGAAAACATTTTTGTGATCAAAGTCTAGGTTTCAGTTTTAGTTCCAATCGTCTCAAATTTGGTACAAGTTTCCTGTTTTGTCAGAATGAATCCTATTGATTTTGCGAAGAAATTCGGTCGATTTAGATATAGCTTCATATGTTTTTCCTTTATAAAATCGCCACTGCTAAGTCGAAAACTTTTAAAAATGACTCAAATTTTCCTTTATTTCTAATGCATATCTATCGACCGAAAATTGGTTGATTTTTATGTTTCCCATATTTTTTCCTAACTTTGTGTTCCACCCCAGGGCATTAGCCGACTTAAATTTAAAGTCTAGGTTAAGTTAGGTGGCAGCCCGATGTATCAGGCTCACCTTTTAGACTATTCTTTCCATTGTGATACCACATTGGTGAATTCTCTCTTAATCACTTGAGTGCTGTTGCCCGATCCATGTTTATGCTCAATGACAAGGGACCTTCCTTTTATAGCGAAGTCGAATCGGCGTTCCACATTGCAAGTTGAAAACCACTTAGAGAAGGTTGAAACCTCAGAAATGTCACCCAGCATTACTGAATATAAATCTATAAATATTGCACTAAAAAAACATGTGAACCCTTTTCATTGCAAAGAACTAAAAACTGTAGTAATATATTGGACCTATGATTAGCCCTTAGATTTTTTCAACTTGTCTAGTTTATAATTTCTTAAATTTATAGTATTCATCTATTAACATATGTATATTTTAGCTTCATTATTTCCCCTAAGATTTATATACCCTACAAGTTAAAAAAGTCAGTATTATTTTGGATTTATCTTGCTTAGTTTGTGCGGTAACCGATTAATAAAAATTGAGGTTAACAGTCTCATTTAAAAATGTCGACGACTGAACTATTTTTTAATCAACATTCTCCACGTACAGAGAAATTTAAAATAATTAAAGGAACAACAAACCGTTTTACTTATTTTACGAATATTTCAACATTAAAAAAATTAAACTTTCTTTAAAACAAAATGTACTCTTATTTATAAAAAACTTATTGATGAAAGTTGTTAATACAATGTTTTTTGTGAATAAAATTTTGGACACGTTGGAGACAGGAGAGTAGTTTTCATTTTTGAACTCGCTGTTTGGACATTTTGGACTTTTATCCTTTTTTTATTCATCGTTAGGTAATTTTTTCACATATCTTGCTGGAAAAATGGAAACAATAATCGGTCAAATTTGTTAAAAATATAACACCATGTAATGAAAGTTTAATTTTTAATTTCTTCATTTTAAGCTTGTACTAACCATATTTTGGGGCATTTTATCAAATTGTGGTGTAAGGAATTCAACTTTTCTTATGGAAAAAACGTATCTCATAAAATTGTACCTGAAACAATTAGAGAAATAATGAAGTATTCTAAAATAAACTATAAAACTATGTTTGTTATCGCGATGTGAAGGATATAATAAAATATTATTCTAAGTTGAAAGAAAGCCAAAGTTTTTAATTATAAAAACTTATTCAATTCTCTTATTAAATTGTAATTGTATTTGTTTGTTTCCAAATTTATTTGGGATTACTCTGAAATTTAAATAATTATTTTTTACATTAAATAAAATTATTAAATAGTGTTTTACAAAAAATCTAAATGAAAAAATAATTTAATATGCCATAAAAAACCAAAATATCTTGATAACCCCTAGTTAGTCATCATTTCGTTCAAAAATGGCGGATCACGTAAATTTCATTAGTCTATTGGGAACTGGTAATTTAAGGTTACTAATTCGACCGTTTGTATGCGCATTTTTTTGTTTTATACTACTTAAAACCAAATTGAATAAGAAAATAAAACTCAAAGTTTGGTTCAACTTTTTCGCTCACGATGGAAAATTATAGCGTGTAGAAATGAGCCGTATTCAAATGAGACGAATGGCTGGCTTAATGTACAAAAAATAAGGATGACTGTCCAGGGCTAAAAGAAAGTAAAGAATCACTTACCAATTCCACTATTAATTACAGGCAAAGGAGTACTAAAATTTGTTTAAAATTTTTAAGGGATTATTCTGAAATTAAATATTTTTTTTTTTGCATTTAAAAATATTACATTGGTTTTCAAAATTTGATTAAAGAAATACTAAAATAAGGCATTTAAACACCTTGTAATTTTTTGATGTAAAAAGGTCACCAAAAAACGATAACATTTCTAGTTTGAAATAAAGCCAATTTTTAAAGAAAACTTACCATTTCTCTATTTTTTTCAATTTGTTCGAATCCATCTGGAGTTGCTCTTGAAATTAAATATTGTTTTTTACAACAAGAAAAAACATTAAAACTGGTTTTCCAAAAAATGAATTAACAATAATAATATACATAAAAATTTCTTTTTATAAGAAAGTCATATTAAAAATACTTACAATTTATGAATAACTATCGCTGAGATATAACAAAAATTTCCAAAATTCATCTGGAATTGAATATAATTTTTAACTAGGAATAATTAAAATTTCAATACACTTTAATTTTCAACATATTTTCCTAAATATTTCTTAATAACTTTTTTTCTAAACTTACCGATAAAATGATTAAATTAACTTTCATTAAAAGCTTTAATTAACAAACACCAATATATGTCTCAAAAATCCAAAATATTCCACGTGTCTTTATATTCCCTTGTTGAATACCAGCTAAAAAGAGCAACAGGCCCCGCAACGCCATACTATACAACTGAAGCTATGCCAAATCAAAACCAAGCAAAGCCAAAAACATTCTTACAACAAAATCACATGTGCCTTTATTTTGAAAAACAACCCTCATCCAGCCAAATAAAACTCATCACGAATAAAACAAACACACACACACAAAACCACTAAATGAACAAAAATAAAAACAACCCCACGCTTTCATTGTATACACACAATACCCAGCCCTCACATCATTTCTCATTAATGCATTACTCTCAGCTCAAACAAAACTCAATGTACATCATCTATTATTAATCACATTCAACTATGCTATAAAGATCCTCTGTTCTATGATTAGTTCCATCGCATTCTGCTGACAATTTTACTCTAAGAATAACTATTCGTAAAGGCACACCAGTTTTATGAACGATGAAAAGTTTAACTTTAAAATTTGCTCAAAATTCATGAAAGGTTATCTACCATTTTTGACGAAAATAGTTATAAATTTAATAACATGTGAACTTAAAATATATCATTGGTGTTAATTTTTTACAACAATTATTAACTTATAGGAATTGTCGTAAGAAATTGCTATCCACTTTCAAGTTCATTGTTCGCTAAAAATTATTTTCTCATACAAAAAAATCTTATAGTAAATTGCCCACTTATTATTACCAAATAACTTTTACATTTTACAAGTAGTTTTACAGCATGACAAACGAATTTTTTTAACTACCATTAAGAAAATTAAGGAAATTTCCATTTCTCATCGTGTTTTGTAGGCCCATGAACTAACACGATTGCCATACTTGAAATTTTGTAAAAATTTTTTTTCCTTCCGAGTAGTAATTTTCGGTTTGAAGATAGGAAAAATGAACTAAAATTCTGGAAAATTCTTGTAATAAATTATTGTAAAAATTTTCTTAAATTTACGAGACACTTTTTTTTCTGTGTGTAGAATCTGACAAATTTTGTCCAGATCTGCTCAGATATAAATATATGTATATGGGAACATAAACCTTTTTGTATATAGCCACAAACACATATGGACGGATTTGATATGGGTATCGAAAATGTGGATCTACAAATATGCGTGCAGGTATATTTATAGTAGTCGCCCCGCCGGAATTTCGACTTTCCTTGCTGTTTTCTAAGTTTTACATTAGCGTTAGTTTAATCACGGATTTGTTTTTTGGTTACAAGAGAACGGGTGCAACACATATTTCAAAAAATGCCATTGGAGTTCCAAAAAATGAAGAGCCTCACAATGCCAACAAAAAATTGCACATTGCCACCTAGGATTTGTTTCGCTGGTACGAAAGTGAACGTTACCGAAATTGTTTTTCTCGATGAGAAGTCATTATTTGGTTTTTCTCCGATGGAAAAGTTTTAGGTTCACTAGACTATTAGACCTATTCTCATTTGAAAAGGGGAACATTCTTCTTATAGCTCGACTCCGAGTGGTGTAATACTCATGATATGTCTCAATGGATCCCAACATATTTTATTAAAAACTATTTTTTTTTATATTTTTGCTTTGAAAATGTTTGAACATTTACATTATATACAGATTTGAAAGCGTCATATATTCTAGTCTTTTTCATCTAGGAATTTTTGAAATAGAGCAACCACAATTTAATCCGCAATTCGACGTTTGTTTAGTTATTGGCAAATTAGTCGATTTTCAAGCCTGATTTCCTTGCTTCCGTTTACATAGGATTCCTTGAAGTACATAAACCGACCAATGTTTTACCAATAAATTTCTACTTGCCACATGACTTTTACTTGTTGAGTGGTGTTGGAGTACGAAAGAACATTTAGAGAATCCTTAAACCATATTTGATGTTTGCAACGCAAATTGTATTTTGGAGCCCCCAAAGTATATTTTTCAGCAAGTTGGTTCGTACGTTTGTTCATGCATTTAGTTCGTCCTAAAATGGTTAGGCTGATGGGTCTGGGCTTCGTTTGTTTCTTTCTTTGGCCCATTACGAATTTTTCCAATTTGTTGCTTACAGCTATGTGCATTTATGCACTACCATTTTTCTTTACAACTTATTTTGCAACAAAACCGATTTGCTGGTGCTATAGTAGTAATAGTTTTCCCTTAAGTTTGCCACATCTTTCGATATACATATACACTATGGGTAAATACATATATAGAAATATGTGCCATATATTATTGAGGGTAAAACTACAGTTTTTCAATCTGAAGGCCTTCTATTTTTTATACCCTCCACCATAGGAATGACAAAGTTAACTTTTTAATAATGTAGGTCGGATGGTATTGCAAATGGGCTATATCGGATCACTTTTAGGTATAGCCCTCATATAAACGGACCCCCAAATTTGACTTGCCGGCCGTCTACGAGGGGTAAATTTCATCCGATCCGGTTGAAATTTGGTACGTGGTGTTATTGGTCCATATCGGTCTATAAATATATATAGCTCCCATATAAACCGATCCCCAGATTTGACTTGCGGAGTCTCTAGGTTAGTTAGGTTAGGTTATGTGGCAGCCCGATGTATCAGGCTCACTTAGACTATTCAGTCCATTGTGATACCACAGTGGTGAACTTCTCTCTTATCACTGAGTGCTGCCCGATTCCATGTTAAGCTCAATGACAAGGGACCTCCTTTTTATAGCCGAGTCCGAACGGCGTTCCACATTCCAGTGAAACCACTTTAGAGAACGCTTTGGAAACCCTCAGAAATGTCACCAGCATTACTGAGTGGATAATCCATCCGCTGCAAAACTTTTTGGTGTTCGGTCGTAAGCAGGAATCGAACCCACGGACGTCGTGTATGCAAGGCGGGCATGCTAACCATTGCACCACGAGTCTCAAGGAGGAGCAAATTTTTGCGATCCGGTTTTGAAATTTGGTACGTTGGTATTAATGTCTACGGCTTCTAACAATCGTTGCAAAAAATTGGTCCATACGGTCTATAATTATATAAAGCTCTCATATAAACCGATCTCCACGGAGTCTCAAGAAGGGGCAAATTTCACCCGATCCGGTTAAAATTTGGTACGTGGTGTTAGTCTGTTAGCTGTAACAATCGTGAAAAAATTATATATAGCCCCCCCTATAAAGCGATTTCCAGATGTGACCTCCGGAGCCTTTTAGAGTTGTAAATTTCATCCGATCCCGTTGAAGTATATATATACGAGTAGTAAACTATTACCTTGCCATCGATAAATTTTACCACAATCCAAGTAATTTAATTTTGGTGGCATTCTTAGTAGATTTTTTGTTATGCAATCGATGGTGGTGGATACATTAAGATTTCGGCCTGGCCGAACTTAGGCCGTATATACTTGTTTTTGTTTTTTTTTTTTAATTTTCGAATGCATACATACACAGAAAAAAATTTCACGAAAATTTTTCCAATTAAAATCTTAATTGAGTTTTAAAAAATATTCAATTAAAAATTTAATTGATTCAACAAATTTTTTATTGAAATAAAAATCAATCACACAAATTAATAGTATCAATTAATATTTAATTGGATCAATTAATTTTTAATTGACTGTCAATTAATTTTTTAATTGATGCTATCAATTCTCTGTGATTGAAGACATTCAATTAAAAAATTAATTGGATCAATTAATTTCGTGATTGAATCAGAAAAAAATTTTTTGTGTGTATGGTATGATATTTCCTATGAACATGAAAATGTGCCAAGGGCAAATGTCGATATATTTTTGTTAGCATCTCTCTGAAAACAAAAGCCGAAAAATTTTACTTGTCGTCTTATCGACATTTTGCTAAAAAAGTTGAAAAGTCAAAGACGAAATATTATAATCTTATAAATTCGAGAAATTATTATTATTTATTATCTTTTTATACTTTGCTCCACACTGTGGAACAGGGTATTATAAGTTAGTGCATATGTTTGCAACAGAAGGAGACGAGATAGACACATGGTGTCTTTGGCAAAAATGCTCAGGGTGGGCTCCTGAGTCGATATAGCCATGTCCGTCTGTCCGTGAACACCATTTTTTGTGTAATCAAAGTCTAGGTCGCAGTTTTAGTCCAATCGACTTCAAAATTGGCACAAGTATGTGTTTTGGCTCAGAATAGATCCCTATTGATTTTGGAAGAAATCGGTTCAGATTTAGATATAGCTCCCATATATATATTTCGCCCGATATGGACTTATATGGCCTCAGAAGCCAGAGTTTTACTCTAATTTGCTTAAAATTTTGCACAAGAAGAACAATTAGTACTATAGTCAAGTGTGCCAAATTTTATTGAAATCGGTTCAGATTTAGATATAGCTCCCATATATATCTTTCGCCCGATATGGACTAATACGGTCCCAGAAGCCAGAGTTTAACCCCAATTTTGGTTTGAAATTTTGCACAGGGAGTAGAGATTAGCATTGTAGCTATGCTCGTGGTTGAAATCGTTCAGATTTAGATTATAGCCTCCAATATATTAGTTTTCGGCCGATTTACACTCATATGACCACAGAGGCCAATTTTTTGCTCCGATTTAGTTGAAATTTTGCACCAGGAGTAGAATTTGCATTGTTGCTATGCGTGCCAAATTTGGTTGAAATCGGTTCAGATTTAGATATATCTCCCATATATAGCTTTCGCCCGATTTACACTCATATGACCACAGAGGCCAATTTTTTACTCCGATTTAGTTGAAATTTTGCACGGAGAATAGAATTTAGCATTGTTTGCTATTGCGTGCAAATTTTGGTTGAAATCGCGTTCAGATTTAGATATAGCTCCCATATATAGCCTTTCGCCCGTTTACACTCATATGACCACAGAGGCCAATTTTTTAACTCTTGTTGAAATTTTGCACAGGAGTAGAATTAGCTTAGTAGCTATGCGTGCCAAATTTGGTTGAAATCGGTTCAGATTTAGATATAGCTCCCATACATATGTTTTTCTGATTTCAACAAAAATGGTCAAAATACCAAAATTTTCCTTGTACAATCGCCACTGCTTAGTCGAAAAGTTGTAAAAATGACTCTAATTTTCCTAAACTTCTAATACATATATATCGAGCGATAAATCATAAATAAACTTTTGCGAAGTTTCCTTAAAATTGCTACAGATTTAAATATTTTCCCATTATTTTTTTTACTAACATTGTGTTCCACCCTAGTGCATTAGACGACTTAAAATTTTGAGTCTATAGATTTTTGTAGACAGTCTATCAAACTCTGTTCAGATAGAGTGGTATTTAAAGAATGTATTTGGGACAAACCTTTTATTATATAGCCCCCAACACATTTTGACGGATGTGATATGCTATCGAAAATTTAGATCTACAAGTGGTGCAGGGTATTAATATAGTCGGCTCGCCCGACTTTAGACTTTCTTACTTGTTTTTTTTTTTAATCAGTCATTCTGACTAATCAAACTTGTATATTGGCCGAAATCGACTTTTGATTACTTTTTGCAAACTAGAAATTTTGTGGTTAATATGAAAAACTGTTTTTTCTTTCGAATTAATGAGATAAAAGCGAAAGTTTTTGTGTGTAAACATCCTTAATTTAAATGTGTCGAAATTTAAATACTTTAACGATTTTAGCTTCCATTTATTTTTCAAAATTTTATTTCTATAGAAAATTTTGATCAAAATTGTATTTTCTATAGAAAATTTGATCAAAAATTTTATTTCTACTAGTATAGAAAATTTTATCAAATTTTTTTTTTCTACACAAAATTGTTCTCAACAATTTATTTCTACAGGAAATTTTGTCAAAAATTTATTTATGTAGGAAATTTAGTCAGAATTTATTTTCTTCTATAGATAGAAATTGAAGTACGTCTTCTTACAAAAACTTCAAGAATCTACCAAACAGTAAAAAATCTACCATTTTTGGTAGAATTCTACCAACAGAGGCAACCGAGTCAAAAGTCGACTTTTTTGGAAAAAGTTAAAAGATTCCTCAGTTCTAATTGCAATCTCTATGCTGCTCTCTTCTACGTTAATTGCATTCATACCCAGCAAAACAAAAAGCGCCGCCAAAAAAGTAATGAAAAAATGTTCTTTTTGGATTCCGCAAGTGGTTGAAAACTTGACGCAGAAGCAATGAATTTTAAAGGGTGTCATTATCGGCTCAAAATTTGCGTCAGGAAAACGCGTGTAAAATCGCTCGTTGAAATCGTTTTGATTATAAAAAATCAAATTAAATTCTTTTGTCAAGTTCAAATTAGTAATAAAATTCTAGGACAAATATTCAGTTAGGCTTTCGCTTTTCCAAATCCGAATTGCCGGGACCTCACGCTTCCGACACCTGCCAATCAGATTTTTGTTACAGCCACCTTGTCCACCTTCTTCGCCCGCAGAAAAGCCTGAGTTATGCTGAACTGTGCTCGTTCCTTAGCAGTTTTTTTGGTTCTTCTTTAGGTTCGCTTGAACAATAGCAGTTATTTCTAATTAGCGCGAGCTCTGCGTTTGATTACGCTGTCTTCTCGCCTTGGACGCAATTTGTTGAGCACTGAAAAGAGTGAATTTCAAAAATCAAAATAGGAGCAGCATTCTACACACACCTTCAAAATGAGGGGGTGTTCAGGTTTTTAAATGGCAAATTTGAAAGAATACGTCAAGTTTATATTTGACCAAATGTTGACCGTAATCACCCTTAACATGGGCTGCTCATAGGACGGAAGTCCTCCTTTTCAACAGCGTTGCACTGAATTTGCATCACTTTCTTTAGGCTGTGTGATTGCCGAATTCAATTGTTTTTGGATTGTAATTAAACAAGATTTTGTTAAATTTTGTCAAAATAAAATACAATTTTATATATTTTTTTAACATTTCTTTAGGATTCTAACGCTTTGTCGGAAACTTTGACTACAAATATTTCGAAAAATTCACAATTTTTTCAATTGGAATTAGGATTGTTTTCGACAAACTTTAAATGATTTTCTACCATTTTATGAATTCTTACTCTGTTTTTAATCATTTTGCAAACAAAAAATTGTTAAAGATTAACCATTAAAAGTATGAAAAAACCAACGTTAAAAAAATTGAATCAAAAGAACCTTCCTGGGGTAGTTAAAATAAAGAACATCATTTGTGAGTGGCATCTTTCTGGAAGTGCGTTTTTAAAGTTTGCATGCCTTTGGAAAACTCAAATATTTTTTTTGCTGGGTAAGGGATCAAACTCCATTTATAAGAGAACACCAGTGTATGTGACAACACGGATCCATTCTGGTACTAAGGTGGCCGCAAACTCTCTCTTAATCATGCAGTGCTTGACCCAATTCTCGTTATAGTCTCAAAAGACAAACAACATACTCTTTGTATACGAGGAGTTGTTTATCTGGACTTGAATTACAGGTAAATTAGATTAAAATTGGGATATTAAAAATGTCAAATCGAGAGATCATTTTTATATAGTGGCTTTACCAAACATGGCGCCAAGTAACTGTTACGAAATAAGATGTTTTTCATATTGTTCCGATTATAAACAAAAGTGTTTCGGGCCAATTTTTAAACACAATATTTTTTAGCTGCAAACATGTAATGTTCCTAAACATAGACACAAAAATGTTTGGGACACATATGTTAATATGTTAGAATTATATTAATGTGTTGGGGAATTTGGGAATGTTTCATAAAATAATATTGGCTGAATGTGAAACATATATAAAATTACAAATTTTCGAGAAACATAATATGTTGTGATACTTTATTCAGAGAGCGGACAGAGAGTGGAGAGAGTTTAGTATAGAGAAAGAATAAGAGATGGAAACCGGAGGGTTGATAAAAGACATTAACATTAAAACAGCGATGAGAATGAAATGAGAGCAATTTCTTGTGAAACCGCTTGTATGTTGTTTCGGAAAAACTGTTTTATTAATTATTGGCAAAAATTTGGTATGACTTTAAGTCTAAATTATTTATTTAATTTTGATATAGTAGATTGAGTATTCGGCAATAAAGAGAATAGACATTCGGACCAAGAAAATTGACATTGAAAAAAAAACAGCTATTTGATATTACAGAAAAAGATGCGAACGAACTCAACAAATTTTCGTGTAAGGTTAAAACAATAGTGAGGGGATTATGAACACAATTTTCTTCTTTGGGGAATTCTTTCCACAGATATTACTAGTTTATTGCGACTCAAAATGCTTTCCAAACATTAATATGCCTCACATAAAAACAAAGATATATAATGTTTCGGCGGTATCCAATAATATATGTTGCTTCCTGCAAAATTATGTTTTTAGGAACATATGTTTAGAGAAGCGATTTTTTTTGAGCGGAATGTAGATATTCATATTCGGCATTGGCCCTGATTTAATGGGACTTAATATGGTGCCTCTATGACTTTAGGGAATTTCCGGTAATTCAAATAAAAATCCGGGTTTCTAAAAATCGGAGAGGTTCACCATGTCTATGTGGGCCGTAATACCAAAAAACATGGGGCGATACACCACCATATTGAACACACCTAAATGTAATCCTAGAATACCTCTAAATTTCCAATTTCAGACAAATCGGATAAAAATTAAGGTATATAAAATTATGTCTAATTTCTCTCCGATTTTCAATCTTTTCCAAAAAAGGCCCTTCTTTACGATCGATATCTATCGCCATGGAACTCCATCGCTTTTTGATTTGTTCTGGATGGTCTTGTTTGTTGTTCGCCTTCATTTTTTCAATTTTGTTGTTTGACTACTTATCAACATAAGTTTATGCACGCTTGAATGAGTGTTGGTCGTATCAACATCAGCGTCAGCGTCATCATAGTCCAAACTTAGCAAACAAAAGCCAACAAAATGAGTATGAGTATGAAAAACAGCAAATGCAATTGATTGCATTCGAATCCTCAAACAAACTCACATACGAACTAACACATATGTATACACTCACACATATATAGCCTTTATCCCCCTAGGTTCAGCGGGCGCATGACGACTGCGACAGCTACACAGCCTGCATACCGCGTGCGCTTCTTGTGCTATGTCTCTAAAGTCTAAGCGATCGAAAGACAAAATATAGCGGACTCGGTGCAGGGAAACAGGCTGGCCGCTGAGACCAAAACCCTCGGCGCAGAAACATGAGAATCGGGCGGCGGGGGTCGCACCCGCCGGTAGGCTAAGACTGTTGTGGCTCGGCTTCAACGATTGTGTAAAGATCGAAAAAAATGGCTTTTGGACTTTTTTCGATTATTGATAAATCTGGTTTGAGATTTTTAGGCTAAACTAATAGGATAACAAGAATTGTCAAAACAAAAATATGCAATAAATACTTAAATTTTGGCCAACATTAAAAGTCCATTAATGACGATTTTGGAAAACATCAAAAATTCCATTAAACGACGAATTTGAATTTTACAAAAAATACATTTAGACTTTTTCAAATTTTTCTTAGAAAAAGTCAATTAGTTGAATTTTAATTGTATACATCTTTAAGATAAAGCCTCCTATCTATAATTTAAAATTTTGGAAAAATGAAATTTTGTAAAGGTTTACTATTCTCTGTTTGCAAAATTTAGAGAATTCCTTTTGCAAATAAGCAAGAAGCGGTATTAAAAGATCTTCACCAGCTTTTTCTCCCCTTCAAGTTAAATGGCCGACTATGTTAAAGATTTTTTCGACACCTT
>PGFW01028217.1:0-10313 GCA_003123925.1 Haematobia irritans
ACATAACCGTTAAAATCTACGATCTTTATTCGCGTTACATTCACTACAGACTAACCAACAAACAGGTAACAACTATAAATTCCGATGCATAGTGTCCTACATCGCGCCATAGCGCAACCGCCATGCCGTCTACGTTACGACCATTCGCCGGCCCCGCCGGCACTACATGTTGTATGAGTACTTTCAAGTTCCATGCAAACAGAATATAAATGTGACAAAATTTCGGGGTATAGAACATAAAATCTTTCTGAGCAAAAATTTCTTTAGAATCAAGATCTCGTTGAGCAAATCTTCTATAGAAACTAGCGAGTACATCCTCTAACAACCAATTTTCCTATATATAAATTACGAAATTCTCGTCAAAATCTCTTCTATAGACAATAAAATTTCCTGATAATTTTTCTACAGAAATAAAATTTTGCATACACCATTTTGACCAATAATTTTGCACACAACATTCTTTATAGCAAAAGCGATGTTGACACAATTCATTAAACATTGAATTGTGCGGACACGAAATTTTCGATAGTAAATGACAGAATTAATAAAAGCTTCTATTCAGAATCGAAGATTCTTGTTCGCCCAGATTTTCCCAATCAATACAATTTCGAGCAACCAATTCTCTATGGAAATAAGAATTTTGCACAAAATTTCCATCAGAAATAAATTTGCGGCCAAATCCTTCTATAGAAATAAAAAATTTTGAGAAAATTTTCCCAGTAGAAATTAAGTTGTTGAGAAATTTTTCGATTATGAAAATAAAATTTTGACCAAAATTTCTTATAGAAAGAAAATGTTAACAAAATTTCCTATATTCTAAAATAAAATTTACAAAATTTTCTTATAAATAAATTTTGAGAAAATTTTCCTGTAGAAATAAAATTTTGACAAAATTTTCTTATAGATCCAAATCTTAGATCGCCAGTTTTTTCTCCAATCGACTCAAATCAAATTTTGGTAGAAAAGATGGCGTTCAATGTTAGATTAGCTCCCATATATATTTCTCGACCTGAATATGCACTGTGGTATAGCCAGGATGCCATGATTTGCGTTAGATTTTTCAATAGAAATCAAATTTTGACAACATTTCTAAAGAAATAAACTTTTAACAAATTTTCTATTAGAATAAATTTTGACAAAATTTTTCTATAAAAAAAATTTTGACAAAAAGTTTCTCTAAAAAATATAATTTGTCTTATAGAAATAAAGATTTTGACAACATTTTCCAATAAATAAATTTTGACAAAAAATTCTATAGAAAGTAAAATTTGTTGACAAAATTTCATAGAACTAACAATTGACAAACAATTCTATAGAAATAAAATTTTGGCAATTTTCCATAGAAATAAAATTTTGACAAAATTTTCTATAGAACGAATAATTTGACAAAATTTTCTATAGAAATAAAATTTTAACAAAATTTTCTATAGAAATAAAATTTTAACAAAATTTCCTATAGAAATAAAATTTGTACAAAATTTTCTGTAGAAATAAAATTTTGACAAAATTTTCCATGGTAATAAAATTTTGACACAATTTTCTACAGAAATCAAATTTTTACAAAATTTTCTATAGAACGAAGAATTTGACAAAATTTTCCATAGAAATAAAATCTTGACACGAATTTCTCTATAGAAATTAAAATTTGGACAAAATATTCAATAGAATAAAATTTTGAGAAACTTTTGCATAGAACATAAAAATTTTTCTATAGAAGTCTCTATAGAGAAAATAGAAATAAAACTTTGACAAAATTTTCGATAGAAGTACAATTTTGACAAAATTTTATTGCTCTATTTAAGAAAATTTTTGTATAGACACGAATAATTGAAAAATAAAAATAAAATAAAAAATAATTTGAAGGGTAAAAATTTTGACAATAATTTCTCAATAAGGAATCAAATTTTGACACAATTCTATAGAAGCTAAAAAAAAATTTTTTTGGACCAAAAAAAAAATTTTCAATAGCGGCTCAAATTTTGACAAAATTTTCACTATAGAGCTCGAAATCTCTTGACTAAAATTGTCTAATAGAAATAATAAATTTTACAAAATTTCTTCTCTAGAAATGAAAATTTTAGATATCATTTCGCAAATCAGACAATAAAATTTTCCAGAAGAATTCTGTTATAAATAAACATATTTGACAAAATTTCTCTAAAACGAATAATTTGACAATTATTGTCCATAGAATAAAATTAACAAAATCTTTCTATAGAAATAATTGTCCAGAAAAGATAAATCTTGATCAAAATTTTCCATAGAAATCAAATTTGACACAATTGTTCCATAGAATAATTAAATTTTAATAGAAATTTAACAAATTCTTCATTGATATAAATAACAATTTAAAAATTTCTATTAAGAAACATAAATGTTATACAAAATTCGCTCTATAACTCAAAATCTAGATCGCAGTTTTTTTCTCAATCGATCTCTAATCAAATTTTGGTTAACAATGGTTCAGGATTTAGATTTAAGCCGAGTGCCCGTTTGTTGACTCCGAATCTTATTCTACCTAACATTATGCATCGTCCCGAGGCATTAGCCGCATTTTGAGTCTAAGTCGAAAGGTTTTGTAACGTTTTAAAAAATTTTGTTCAAACATTTGTCAGATTTAAATAAATATAGAAGCAATAATTTTACAAGTTTCGAACGTATTTGAGATGGTATCGAAATGTATATCTACAAAATTGGACATGGGGGCATAATATTAGAGGCTCGCCCATTTTTTAGATTTCTCGTTATTTGTTTCTGTAAAATCAATCTTACATTCCACTAACATTCGTAAGATTGTCGTTAAATGGAAGCTAATTCTATCCATTGAACTGCGCGTTCTCGAGCCAAGGTTCTATGTTCGCCCTTATAATAAAAAATTGTTAATAAAATTTATATTTTCTTCTGACCATTATCCAATATGAAGGACCAAACACAATATATCGAAACGCTGGTTTTGATCTTTAAAAATCTGTTTTTAACTCAATAAAACAAAAATTTTCTCTTACAATTAATTCAATGTCAATGCTTATGTAAAAAGGACCAAAGGAAACTAAAACAAACTCAGAGTATGCTAAAGGAAACTAACGTCTGATTAAATGGAACTTTACTACTAGTCAATAACAATTGTGAAAATTACAAACAATTGGAGAAAGCAGAGTAGAAAAAAATCTATAGAACTAGCTCAAATAGAAATAGAACGAAAAAAAAAACTCAACTTTAGCCCAAGGCATTATTCACAGAAAATTTAGCAGCAACTATGACCTATCCACACTGAAACTCTAACTCACAAAGGATCATATTAATTAAATTAACAACAAGTATAAAATACAAGTCTTTATAAACTTTTTTTATGTAAAATACAAGCTTTACAAAAAACAAATTCCAGTGGAGAAAAAAACAATTAATTTATAGCCTAACAAGGGCAACTTGAGAGATATAGAAGAGGAGAAAAGGGAAAATGTTTAAATATAAAAAAATAGCATTCCATTTAAGAAAAAAATCTTTAAAAATTAGCAAAGATAGTTTATCTAATAAACCTTGTAATGCAATATAAATTAATTAAAATTTATATATTTAAAAAAATGCATTTGGTAATAACAGCTTTAATTAGGAAACTAAGTGACCAATCTATAAGGACCCATTAACCTAAAAAAAGAAACTATTAAAAAATTAAAACAAAATAAAAAAAAATTTATATTAATTTATATATATATAAAATTAATTATTAAAAAAAAAATAATTATATAAAATTTATATATAATTACCACAAAAAACTATAATAGAATAATTCATATTAATTTAAAATTAACATAAATGTCAATTAACTATTTAGTGAAAAACAAATATCGTATATATCAACAATAATATCTACAATAAATATTAAATATTTCTATAGACTGTAAATAACAATAAATAACATAGTGAAATTATTAGAGAAGGAAAAAACTTGATTAGAATTTTTTTTAATTCGTGGTTACGTGTATTTCAACAACGCTACTTGTTTTCTAAACTAAACTAAAGTTGTCTCTTATATAAATCTTCAGGTAACTTAGTTTTTGCCAAACCGAAAACCAAACAAACCAAACTTTATAACCAACCCGTAACTAAACTAAACAACTCATACTGGGAGTAACAGCTTAAATAGAAGGAGATTAGACTGACTAGCCCACAAAAGTTCTAAAGCGTCAATCGCCAAAATATCTGGTGTCCAACTTACACGGTTCCATGTTTCTTGAATGATAATTGTTCTCTCGAAAGTTTTCCCCAAAATGGCCATAGAATCGCGAAAGCTGGGTGCAATGATAGCGCCATCTTGTTGAAGAAATCCTACATGTCAATCAAGTTTCAGTTCTTCTGTCCTATTTTTGGCAACAAAAAAGTTTTTAGCATGCCGAACGATAGCGATCGCCATTTCACTCGTAAAACGTTGCGTCCTAACACACTTGAAAAAATAATCGGTCCAATTGATTCCACCAGCGACAAACCAACATGCACCAAACAGTGCGCATTCTTCGGGATGCATGGCAGTTCTTGAAAGGCTCCTGGTTGCTCTTCACTCCAAAATGCCAATTTTGCTTATTTACGTACCATGTCAAGCCGGTGCAGAAATTAGCCTCAATCGCGAATCAAGAATTCTGTCATAAAAAAGCGGATTTTCTGCCACTGATTTGTTGTAATAAAATTCAATATTGCAAGCTTGCTCTTAGTAACGTCTATTGATGAATTGCAAAGCATACTGAGAGCATTCTTTCCTTGACACCGATTGTCTGAAATCTCCACAGTGTCTTGTCCAAAAACTAATCATTGTTAAAATCTAAAATCTCAAACAATCCAACCCTTTAGCTCTCCATATTAAACAGATCCAAGATTTGACCTCCGGTGCCTTTGAGAACAAAATCATCCGATAAATGTTGAAATTGTGGTACGGTTGCGGTAAGTAAATGTATATTAACAACCATGCCAAAAGTGTTCCATATCAGTTCCATAACATATATAAGCCCCCATAAGTAAACCGAGTCCCGAGATTTGGTTTTGTGAGCCTCTTGGAGAGGAAAATTTCATATTCCGATGAGTTTAAATTTGGTACATTGTGCAGTTAATATAACCTTAACACCATGGCCTAACTAGGTACATATATCGTCTAATTATAATACATAGCCTCAGAAAATCGAGTCCCCAATGCAACAACAAAAAATTGTGCCCTGATATCACGTTCATAATTGTTATACGTAGCCTCCATTGAAAAGCGACCCACATATTCAATTCTGGCCTCCTACGTTACCGGTGCAAATAAGTCCAACATATCGATTCGAATTATTTTACTCATTCTACATAACTTTTGTCTATATATATAACTACGTATTGGACTAACATCACAATTTAGAAAACATGTTAAAAGGTTAAGAACCACAACTCAAGTAATTCGATTTGTGCATGACAGTCTTTCATAGAAGTTTCTACTCAACATTGTGGAGGGTACTATAAGAATCGCCTGGAACGAACTTACGGCCGTATATACTTGTTTGCTATTTAAAAAACTTTTGACAAAATTTCTATAAAGAAATTATAAAACTTGAATAAAAATTTTCGTAAACAGAAATAAAAAGTTGACAAAATTTTGTCTATAAGAAAATAATAAGTTGAGAACATTTTTTCCATAGAAATAAAATTTTGACAGAATTTGTTCTAAAAATAAATCGATGGCAAATTTTTCATAGTAAAAAATCTTTTCAACAAAATTTTTCTAAATAGAAATATTAAAGTTGATGAAATTTCTCTCAAGAAATAAAGTTTTGACAAAATGATTCTAATAGAAATAAAATTTTTGAGAACATTTTCCATAAAGAAATCAATAAATTTGACAAAATTTTCATATGATAATAACATTTTTATCAAAATTTTCTTAATAGAAAATAATAAATCTTGCAAATTTTCTATACGAAATACTAAATTGACAAAATTTTCTAAGAAATAAAATCGTGAAAGAATTTTTCTTAGTAAAATAAATTTGGACAAAATGTCTATAGAAATGGAAATTTAAACAAAATTTCTAAGAAATAACAATTCTTAACAAAAATTTCGTATAGAAAATAAAATTTTGACAGACATTTTTTATAGAAAATAAAATTTGTACAAAATTTCTATAGAAATTAAAAGTTTGTCATAAATTTTCTATAGAAAATGAAATTAACAAAATGTTTCTATAGAAGTAACATTTTATACAAAATTTTCTAACAAAATAAAATTTTGACTAAAATTTCTATAGAAATAAAGTTTTGAAACAAAAAATTTCTATAGAAAATAACATTTTAAGCAAAATTTTCTATAGAAATAAATTTTGATGTTTTTGATCTCAGCTAAAATGCATGCAAATTGAGCTAAACTTACAAGTGTAGCTAAAAAACAGAGGAAAAGGTATGCCTTGTCAAAATTTATTTGGCAAAGCCCTATAGGACTGGCAAGATGGTTGGAATGTACAGCCTGTTTCGGAATTACCACATTCCTTGTCATCAGCAATCTCTCTACTTGCAGCAAAACTATCAAACCAATTAATCAAAATAAATTTCGGGTAATTCACTCAACCAAAGGAAGCTAATCTAACACGAAAACCTCCGAAAAAAGGGTTTGACATAAAATTTTCTATAAGAAAATAAAATTTTGACAAAATTTCGGTATAGAAAAAAAATTTGTACAAAATTTTTAATAGAATAAAATTTACAAAATTCTATAGATAATAAAGTTTTTGCTAGATTATTTTGGTCGAATGCAACTAGACTATCGAACCAATATGGACCAATTTTTTGTCATGGTTTTAGTACCGATGATTACCAAACATGCATTGTAAAACAACTTTCAGTAGGTCATCGATGAAATTTCTTCTCATTTGAGGCTCCGCCAAGCCAAATCTGGGGATCGTCTTAATTGGGGTCGGACTGTAATATATAAGACCGATATAGACCACAACTTTTTTTGCACGGTTTTAGAACCATAAATCCAACACTACGACGGAAATTTCAACCGAAATCAGATGACAGTTGCTGCTTTTCTTAATTCTTCCAAGAGCCGCCGGGAGTCAAATCTGGGGAGTGGGTTTATATGGGGGCTATTATAAATATTATGGACGATATGACCTCAACTTCCTCATGGTTTAAACGAACCATATACTATTACACCATGTACCGGAAATTTCAAACCGATATCGGATGAATTTTGCTCTTTCCAACTCGCTGGAGCTTAAGATCTTGGGGATTCGGTTAAGTGGGGGTTTCTCTATATTTTAATTATAGAACCGATAGTGACCAATTTTGCATGGTTTTGAAGAGACCAATATACTAACACCACTACCCAAAGTTCAGCCCCCAAATCGGATGGAAATATGCTTGTCTTCAAGGCCTCGCAAGCCAAATCGAGGTTCCGTTTAACATGGGGGCGTATCACCTACAAAGCGAACCGACTAATGACCCACTGCTTCAATGACCTGCATTGTGGTCGTACCTACATCAATAATACTACTTGTGCCAAGTTAAAAGTCGAGTAGCCGGTTTCGCTTCCGGCTTCCGTCTAAGTTATTGAGTTGATTCTCAACAGACTGGACGGAATCAGACATGCTACAGGTCGATCTTCAGAAATTTCACCACGCAAGATCCCGGCGCCCGGGATTTTACATGCGCTCCATCGCCCTCCCGCCATCCGACCAGATATACCTTATGGGTCCTTAGAGCAATATTTCGATTATTACACAACGGCGAACTACAAAGTTATATATACCCGTCGTCTATATTGGGCTGACGGTATAATTAGAAATCAAACACTATGCTCCTTGAAGATACACGTCCTGAAGTGATCATAGTTTTTTCATATGGGTGTAATAATAGATAGGGTCGCGGAAAGAAAGTGAATAGCGTCACTCCCACAGTTTTGTATTGAGCAGTATTCGAAAGACAATTTCATGAACACTGGTGTCCCAACAAACTTTTTTTTTCCCGTGGCACCCTACCGACACCCCGAAATTACAATTTATTGTGCGTGTGTCGTCCATTGAAATTCCGATTGAAAACGATAACGCTATCGTGTCGTGTTGATCAGTGCGGCTGATATTTCGTGCAATTGGTCCATGGTTTGACGTTCCGCTACGTTAATATTTGATTTTCAATTTTTTTTATTTTCTTGCTAACCATTATAATAGATCTTACCAAAATGATGAAACTTTTGCTTTTGAAGTATTGTAAGCTTATATTTCCAATAAACAAAAAAGTTATCAGAAGATTTTTAAAAAAAGTCAATAGGGTTCACGCGCATACACACCACCAATGATATTTTTTGTTGTGTGTTGTCATGAATGTCGATCGAAAAACACATGCACAATCTCGTTTATTCACTATGCCTATCGAAATTAATTTTTATAAGTGCATTTAGAAATACAAATACTCTGTTATCTGTAAATTTCTAAAACTGGAACTTTGTATACATACCGTCTGTTTTGCACTAGTGGCATTTTCTGCGTTATGTCGCAAAGTGCCATGTTGTTTTGCAATGAACAGATTGAGAAGCCTAAGCTGTTTTAAAATTCTAACAATAGCACATTCGCTAACATTGATGTTTTTTAAAGGTCTGTCGCATGATTTTTGTGAGAGAAGGTCTGTGTTTTCCTTTTTTTCAAATACTATCGAACAGCCTTCCTCTCACAAAAATATGGACAGAGTTAGAAAAAAATCCATGTAAGGGCGAATGTGATTGTTAGTAAAATTATTAAAACAGAGGCTCTCAAACTTGTTGCTTGCAAGAAACACATGCACTTTGCATAACGCAGAAAATGCCATAGTGGCAAATAAACGAGTATGTATATCGAACAAAGGTACGGCGTTATATAAGTTTACAAAGAAAACAGGTTTTGTATACTAAATGCCTTTATTAAATTATATTTTCGTAGATGTGAATAAACGTATGTTTGCTTGTGGTTCGATTCGGACATGCCAATGACCAGACACAAGCAAAAACTATTTGGTGTGTGTAAGGTGGTGGATCTCTATTGACTTTTTTTAAAACTCTGTAACTTTTTGTTTATGCAATAGTAAGTAAATACTTCAAAAGCAACATAGTTTCATATTTTTGTTAAGAAATCTTTAGTAATGGTTTACAATGAAAATGGGCATCATAAGGGTAACGAAGCGAACTAAAAAAATTAAAAATCAATGTTTAACGTCGGAGTCAAAAGATGGACCATGCACAAATATAGCCGCCTGATCAATATCACGAAAACAACGATTATGGCGTTTTCGTTTTCCAATCGGACTTCAAATACGACACAGCACAATTAAATTGTATTTCGGGGGGTCGTGAGGGTGCAACCGGAAAAAAAAGTTTTTGGTGTTCTGAAATTGTCTCGAATATTGCTAATCAACAACTGTGGGGCTGACGTCGCATCAACTTTTTTTTTCATATAGGCCTGACCCTGATCTTAAGTGTATTAAGACTCTATTTTGATTCCAGATTTTTGTAGAAGTGTCTTTGTAAAGCGTATATTCCCATTATTATTATACGGTTTTAATTATTTTCTTGTAAATTTTTAAAATAAATATTTTTATAGATTTATCTAATGTAGTTGTACGCCAATAAAGATTTCTTACTCAATATATATTATATAATTAGATGGTAAACTCACAAATTTTTAATACGCAAAATTGTTAATAAAATTAAATGTTAATCAGTGACAAAAATATAAAGGGTTTTTGGTGTTAAAAACTGGTCACGCGGTAGGAATGAAAAGGTGAGGGTTATTGTTAAATGCTAAAAATAAACATAGAATTAATATCCAAAAAAAAAAAAAACACACACACACACCATCTAAAATATGTTTCTCTAACAGTAAATATTCCTCGGTTGTAATTTTATTTAATGTGTTGAGAGTAAGAGAAGACGAGAGGATGTTATTTTGTTTAAGTTACCAATTAATGCCTATTACATTGTCAGAAAGTAATCACTAATGATGGTGTATAATGGGGTGTGAGTGTCGGAGTACTTGTGTAAACATTGAGATGCTTTTTACATGAGAAAGTAATTGAATTGAAGAGCGATAGACAAAGAGACATTTACACATTTAGTGATGTTTCAACGTGGTAAAGTTTTTTGTTTTCTGTTTGGCGTTTTTTAAAGTGCTGTGTTGTTGTTGTTTAATGTTGATCTTATGATTAAGTTTGAGGTCCTTGTGTTTAAATTTTAGTTTTTTTATTTTAAATTGAAGTCTATCAATGTTGTTAATTAATTTTTTGTAAAAAATGTTATTCTTATTTTTTTCGCATGGGATTTTTTTAATG
>PGFW01028237.1:0-11480 GCA_003123925.1 Haematobia irritans
ATAATTGATTGGTATGCAAATTCCAAGCGTGGTGAAATGAGCACGGAAGGACAGTTGGAAACGCAGTGGATCCCCCGAAAAGAAGTGGTTACCGACCGGAAAAATCACAAAAAAATCCACAAAATGATTTTTGAATGACCGCCAAAATTTGAAGTTGATCGGATAGCAAGAGGCCTTTAAAAGATATCAAAGGAACGTGCGTGTTGGTCATATCATTCATCAATATTTGGATATTGCGAAGCTCTGTACAAAAATGATGTGCCGCGGAGCTCACACTTTGACTAAAAAACCAAACAAACGTGTTGATGATTCTGAGCGGTGGTTTGCAGCCTGTTAACTCGTAATTAACTCCGAGTTTTTTCCGTCGATATTGTGACAAAAAATGGATGAAAACATGGCTCCATTTACTCACTCCTGGGTCAATCGCCAGTCGGAACTGGAGTTGACAGCGACCGGTGAACCGTCATCCGAAAGCGTGGAAAGACTCAAAAGTCCGTGGCAAAGTAATGTCCTCTGATTTTTCTGGGATTGCGCATTGGAATAATTTTTATCGAGTTATCTTCGAGAACGGGAAAAAACCATCAACAGTGAATATTATATGGCCGTTTATGGAGCGTTTGAAGGTCGAAATCGCGGCAAAACGGCCCCATATTGAGTGAAGAAAAAAGTGTTGTTCCGCCAAGACAAACGCCGTGTCATTGAGAACGATGGCAAAAATCATGAATTGGCTTCGAATTGTTCCCCCACCCACCGATATTCTCCAGGATCTGGCCCCCATGAGACCTTTTTCTATCTCAGGGACCTCAAAAGGATGCTCGCAGGGGAAAAGAAATTTCGGCTGCAATGAAGATGGTGATCGTCGTAACTGAGGGCCTATTTTTGAGGCAAAACCTTAAGGAGTACTACCAATATGGTATCAAAATTTTGAGATCTTATAATCGTGATATCGCTTTTGAAGGGAACTATGTTGAATAATAAAAAACGAATTTTGACAAAAAAATGTGTTTTCTCTTTGTTAGACCGGGGCTGTATCAAGCAACCGTTACTTCGAAGGCTAGGGGGAGGAAGAGTTGTCCGCCATTTACTTCAATGCCGAGGGAAGAAGTTTGTCCGCCGATTACTTGATGGCTAGGAAGAATTTGCCACGATGATGGTACTTATTGGCAGGGGTGTGGGTTTCTCCGCTGAAGAATTTACTTCACACCTAAGCAAGCTGCTGATGGGCGATCCTTTCCGGTTGTTTGGTTAACTTTTAGTTGATACTAAGATTTACACAGATACCAAACTGAAATCCGGATTAGCTTTAGGTTAGGTTCACCATTAGGACTTAATCAGTCGATTGTGATACCGCAGTTGTGGACCTTCTCTCTTCTATCACTGAATGCTGCTCGATTCCCATGTTTAGCATGACTTAATAAATTCCTTTCTGTGGCCGATTCCATCGTTTATCATGACTCAAGAAATTCCTTTCTGTTTAGCGAGTCCGAAATGTTGCAATTGAAAACTCTCAAAAAATGTCACCAAAAAATTTTGAAGATTCGTTATAATCGTTGTTCGCTCTTGAGGGAACTATGTTGATAATTTAAAAACGATTTTTTGACAAAAAAAAAATGATGTTTTCTTGTTAGACGGGGCTTAATCAGCCAACTGTTACTTTCGTAAGGCCTATGGGGCAGGAAGGAGTGTCCGCCGATTTCTTCAATTGCGAGGAAGAGTTTGTCCGCCGATTTTACTTCGATGGCTGAGGAAGAAGGTTTGACCCACGATGATTGCGTACTTATGGGCGGCGGTGGGGTTTCTCGCTGAAGATTTTACTTCACACATCAAAAGCAACGCTGATGGGCGATCCTTTCCGGTTGTTGGTTAACTTTAGTGATACTAAGATTTACACTAGAACAACTGAAATCTCGCGCCTTAAGCTTTAGGTTAGGTTCACTTTAGGACTAATCAGCTCGATTGTGATAACCGCAGTGCTGACCCTTCTCTCTTATCACTGATGCTGCTCGATTCACTGTTTTAGCAATGTACTAAGAAATTCCTTTCTGATTAGCGATTCCATGTAGATGACTAGAAATCCTTTCCTGTAGCCGAGTCCAATGTTGCATTGAACTTCTCAAAAATGTCACCAGCATTTACAGAGAAGGGATATATTCTATCGCCGAAAAGGGACATTGGTGTGTTTGGTCCTAAACTTGGGATTGAACTAAATGATCATTTTTATTGCAAGCGACTAAGGCATTGCACCACGGTGGCTTCCGGCTTATCCAACTTTGCGATTCACCCAAACATCTACCAGTATGTTGCTACTCCTTTTATAGCCTCTTGATCGGCCAAACACGCATCACATATCTTGAAGTCATAAGCAGCTATATCTCAAACTGGGCCATTATCTCTCAAATCCAATAGACTAGCGCTATCATATCTTCATATTTTATTACATTTCAATTAGGATCCGCTTGCTCCTACGTTATAAATCCTCTACAAAGCCGAATTGGTTAAAAACACCTCAACAGATCATATTTAGTGGTGGCCCCCCCTTGCTTATGGACAAGAATTATGACTACATGTTCCATTCACTAAATTTAAAACACGTCCAATATTTCTAATCTATCTCCTGTTTCCTAAAAACACTGTTCTTCATTGTGATAACAATAATTTTTTACGCGCCATTACCTTTAGCATTAAGATTTGTTTTATAAAACACATGGTTTTCGTGGACTAACAGGATAAATATATATCTAATACCTCGGTCTGCTGCCTTTTAAAATGTTGATATGTTAATTAAATGTCAGTGGCATGAATGCATTCTCATCATTCAACGCCATTATTGCTCATTGAGTTTGTGGAATTTTTACTTTTTTTGTTTCGAATATCAACAACAATGCCACAGCTCGTCATTGAGAGCATACCGCTGTAATAGCAGCATAGAGCACCAAAAGATTTTTAAATCCTTACAGACAAATTTTCATGATGGCAATTGCTGAAAACAGAAAGTAATGACATTTGCTATTATGCTGTAGCATGGAGTTTGTGGGCAAATGCATGAAAAAATGTTCATCGATACGAGTTTAGAAGATTCACCAGTCAGCCAAATTTCTTTTATCTATGCAGGACAGAAGACGATTTAGATGGATTATTGTTATGAGAAAATATAAGAATTTTAAATAAAAATAAAGTTTTATAATATTTCTTAAAATTTTTGTATTAAATTTTAGGACACAAGTTTTGGAAATTTTGCATACCTCGTTAAAGTCGTATGTTCTTTGAGTAATTTTAATTTTCCTTAAAATAAAGAAAACACATTTTTTATACCCTCCCACCATATGTTAGCGATGGCGCGGTATATTAATTTTGTCATTCGTTTGAATACATCGAATGAACAGGTTGGGCTGATTAAGTCCCCGGTCTAACAAAGAAATAAACATTTTTTATCAAAATTCGTTTTTATTATTCAACATTAGTTCCCTTCAAGAGGCGACTACAACGATTATAACGACCTTCAATTATTTGATACCATTTTTGTAGTACTCCTTCGGTTTTGCTTCAAAATAGGCCTCAGTTTCGGCGATCACCTCGTTCATTGCAGCCAAATTTTTTCCCTGCGAACATCCTTTTCGAGGTCTGAGAAAAAGAAAAGTCGCTGAGAGGCCAGATCTGCGTAATACGGTGTGTGGGGAAGCAATTCGAAGCCCAATTCATGAATCTTTTGCCACCGTTCTCAATGACTTTTTGGCACGTTGCGTGTCTTTGGTGGAACAACACTTTTTTCTTCATATGGGGCCGTCTTTGTCGCGATTTCGAACCTTCAAACGCTCCAATAATGCCATATAATAGTTCACTGTTGGATGGTTTTCCCTTCTTCAGATAATCGGGTAAAAATTATTCCATGCGCATCCCAAAAACAGAGGCATTACTTTGCCGAGCGGACTTGAGTATTTCCCGCTTTCGGAGACGGTTCACCCGGTGGCTGTCCACTCAAGCCGACTGTCGATTGGACTCAAGGAGTTAAGTGATTGGAGCCATGTTTCATCCATTGTCAGCATATCGACGAAAAACTCGGGCGTATTGCGAGTTAAACAGCTGCAAACACCGCTCAGAATCATCACACGTTGTTGTTTTGAGTCAAATGTGGAGCCGCGCGGCACCATTTTCTCACAGAAGCTTCCGCGATATCCAAATATTGCATGAATGATATGACCAACACGTTCCTTTGGATATCTTTAGGCCTCTGCTATCTCGTATCAACTTCATTTTACCGGTCATTCAAAAATCATTTTGTGGATTTTTTTGATGTTTTCGTCGGTAAACACCTCTTCCGCGGGCTCAACGCGTTCACCGTCCTCGGTGCTCATTTCACCACGCATGTGAAATTTTGCATACCAATCAATTATATGTTGATTTCCTGCGGCAGAGTCCGGAAACTCAGCTAAACTGTTTATTGCCTCTAAGGACCCCAATAAAGTACTTTATATATTCTGGGTTCAGGTGGTGAAATTCTTTTTTGGGGAGGGGGTTTTTCCGATTTTTTTTTTTTGAGCTGTCTGTCCGCCGTCTGCTTAAAAATCACGCTAACTTTTCCGAACGAAACAAGTATCGACTTGAAACTTGGGCACAGTAGTTGTCATATTGATGTAGGTCAAATTTGGTATGCAACATGGGCCATATCGCGTCCACTTTTACGTATAGCCCTCATATAAACGGACCCCCCAAATTTGGTTGCGATTGCTCTAAAGAGAAGCAAAATTTTCATCCGATAAGGTTGAAATTTGGTACATGGTGTTAGTATATTGGCCTCTAACAACATGCAAAAATTGGTGCACACTCGCGTCAATAAATATATATAACCCCCATATCAAACCGATCCCCGATTTGGCTTGCGGAGCCTCTAAGCAGATGCAAATTCGATCCGATCCGGCTTGAAATTTGGGTATATTGGTGTTAGTATAATGGTCTCTAACAACCATGCAAAATTAATTCCACTTCGGTCTATTAATTACTTAATTTAGCCCCCATATAAACCGATCCCCGATTGCTTAGCGAGCCTCTAAGAGAATGCCACAATTTTCATCCGGATTCGGCTTGAATTTGGTCACAATGGGTGTTAGTATATGGTCTTATCAACCATGCAAAAATTAGGTCCACATCGGTCCTTAACTATATATAGCCCCATATAAACTGATCACCAGATTTGACTTCCGGAGCCTCTTGAGAACGGAACCAACATTCATCTTGATTCAGTTGAAATTTGGTTTACGCGGTGTTAATAATGGGCCTCAGAACATCCATTGCAAAAATTGAGGTCTTAACATCGGTTTTCTAAATTAGTGAGTTAGTCCATACGTGGTATATATTAGACAAAAAACTTATGTATAGGTAAGCCTACAATAATACGATCGACATGGACTTTTGCACGGTACGTTACGTATGGGAGGTCGCTTATATGTGGCTATATACATTATGAATCTTGATATGGACACATTTTTGAGTGATTGGGGATCGATTTATCTGAAGGTATATATAACTATAAGACCGATATTGGACCTTAGTTAGGCATGCTTGTTAACGGCCATATACTTATCACAATGTACCAAATTTCTGACTCGGAATGAAATTTGCTCCTCCAAGAGGCTCCAAACCCAAATCTCGCGATCGAGTTTTTATATGGGGGCTATTATTATGATTATGGACTGATATGGACACTTTTCGGCATGGTTGTCAATATCTATAATACCACCAACGTACCAAATTATCAACGGATCGATATGAATTTTGCTTGCTCAAAAGGCACCGGCAGTCAAATCTGGGGGATCGGTTAATTATAGACGCATATGGACCAATTTTGTGCCCATGCGATTTTAGAGATCACTATTCTGACACCATATACTTAATTTCAAACCGGGATTCGGAATTGAAGTTTTGCCTTTCTTAGAGGATCCGCCAACGGCAAAAATCTGGATCGGTTTATATGGGGCTATATACAAATTATGGACCGATTGTGGGAACAATTTTTTGCATAGTTGATTAGAGGACCATTACACCAATCACCATGTACAAAATCACTGCCGCATCGCATGCAATTTGCTTCTCTTAAAGGATTGACAAGCAAATTTGCGCGTTCCGATTTATATGGGACTATACGTAAAAGTGGACCGCATCATGGCCATTTGCCAATACATCTTGACCTACATCAAATAACAACTACTTAGTGCCAAGTTTCAAGTCGATAGCTTTGTTTTCGACAAAAAGGTATTTACATTGATAGCCGGCTTATGGCCGAAAAAAATTCCAACAAACATATCTCGTTTCTTTGCCACTCTCAAATTATATATCTTTCCAGAATTTGTCAGAAATTTTCTTTCTCTAGAGGTTTAGGTTAGGTTCGCTAGAAATATATTTAATATTTTTTGTCAGATTTTATATCTATAGAAATTTTGTCAAAGATTCTATTTCCGAGAAATTTTTATCGAAATTTTACTTATTCTGAGAAAATTTTGTCAGAAGTTATTTCTATTGAAAATTTTTTGTTAAAATTTTTATTTCTATTGAATTTTGTCAAATGTTATTTATATTGAAAATTTTTCGTCAAAATTATTATTTTACAGAAAATTTTATCAATTTTTTTTCTATAGAAAGATTTGTTTAAAAATTATTATTTCTCTAGAAATTTTTGGTCAAAAAAATTTTATGTCTATAGAAAATTTTGCCAAAATTTTATTTCAATATAGAATATTTTTATCAAGAAAATTTTTGCTACAAAATTTTATTTCCATTAGAATTATTTAACGAATAATTATTATTTATTAGAAATCTTTTGTCAGAATTTATATTTCTATTGAAAAAATAATTTTTATCCTATCGAAAATTTTGTTCAAAATTTGTATATTTCTACAGAAAATTTTTTTCTTTTCCTCTGTGGTTTAAGCTTACACTTGTAGTTTAGTCAATGCATGGTTTTAAGCTGAAATCAAAAAAAAACAACAATGATTAAAAAAAAACCAACAAGTAACAAAACACCAAACAAATTTTTATAATTTTTTTTCTATAGAAGTTTGTAAAATTTTCTTCTCTAGAAAATTTGTCAACATTTTACTTTTTCTATAGAAACATTTTGTTAAAAATTTTATTTTCTCTAGAACATTTTGTAAAAATTTTATTTCTCCTAGAAAAATTTTGGTCAAATTTATGTTTCTACAAATAGTTTTTTCAAAATTTTTTCTATAGAAGATTTTGTGTAAAAAATTTTATTTCCCTAGAATTTTTATCAAAATTTCGTATGTTCATTTTTGTCAAAATTTTTATCTTCTATAGAAAAATTTTGTCAAGATTTTATTTCCATAGAAATTTTTATCGAAATTTTATATTGCTTTAGAAAATTTTGTCAGAATTTTATTTCTATTGAAAATTTTGCGTCAAAATTTTATTTTGCTATTTGAAAAATATTTTTCAACCATTTATTTTCTACAACATTGGTCAACATTTTATTTTCTCTATAAAGAGATTTTGTCTACAAATTTATTTCTCTAGAATTTTGTTCAAAATTTTATGTCTATTAGAAATTTTTTACCAAAAAAAGAATTATTTCTATAGAAAAATTTGTCAAGATTATATATCTATTAGAAAATTTTGTCAAAATTATTATTTCCTTTAGAAGTTTTTACTCGAAATTTAATTCTTTAGAAAATTTTGTCAGAATTTTATTCTTTGAAAATATTTGCCAAAATTTTATTTTATTTGAAAATTTTGTCAACACATTTATTATTTTTACAGAAAAATTTGTTATTTTCTTTTCTCTGTTTGGGTTAAGCTACACTTTGTCAGTTTAGTCAACTGACATTGGTTTTTAACTGAAATCACAAAAAAAAAACAACAACAATTGATTAACGCAAAAAAGAAAAACAAAGAACTATAAACAAAACAAAACGAATGACAATTTTTACAAAATTTCTATTAGAAGATTTGTAGAAAATTTTTTCCCTGAGTAAATGTCAAAATATTATTCCTAGAAAATTTTGTTAAATTATATTTTATCTTAGAGATTTTGTTAAAAATTTTATTTCTCTAGAAAATTTTGTCAAAATTTTATTTCCCTAGAAGAAATAAAAAAATTTCTCTAGAAATTTTTCGTCAAAATTTTTATGTCTATAGAAAATTTTGCCAAAAATTTTCGTTCTGATAGAAATTTTGTCCAAAATTTTATCTTCTATAAAAATTTTTGTTAAAACCTTTCATATTCTCCTATAGAAATCTTCTTCAAATTTTATTTCTATAGAAAGTTTTGTCAAAATTTTTGCTATAAAAAGTTTTGTCAAAATTTAATTTGCTATAGAAAATTTTGCCAAGTCTTATTTTATTAGAAAATTTTTGTCCCAAAATTTAATTGCCTATAGAAAATTTCGCCAAAGTCTTATTTCTATAGAAATTTTTTTCAAAATTTTTAAATTTGTTAAATGTAAATTTTATAAAAAAAAATAAAGTATATCTTAGTTGGAGAAAAACATTTTGCAAAATCTACCAAAGAGTAAAAAATTTCAATTTTTGCTGAGAATTCTATCAACTTGAGTAAATCGTGAATATAACGCGAAAAGAGAATTGATGAAATTTGATAAATGAAATCTCTTTCCCAATTTTTAATTTCTTGATTCCTTAAGTTTAAAGCAATGGGCTCGCTAAGAAAATGCCCTTATTCTTTAAAGAAAGCCGCCATCTTGGGCTCGAATCAATCATCCAAAATCGACTTAAGAAGTGAGTTTCGAAATAAAGATTGTCGTTAACTCGTTTTTAAGGACATTTGATAGCATATGAGAAAAAAAATCGCAAAATTTGCTCTCCCAGTAAGCAAGTTACACAAAACCCAAATTTTAAAAGAGAATTGCTGTTCTAAAAGTTCCTTATTGTATTCTCCGCTTCTTTGGCTCCGAAATCAATTACTCAAAATTGGTTAAAGTAGTAAACAAAATCTTTGGACAAGCGCATGTTTTTTTTTCAGTGTATAACGGTTTGATTTCTTAATTTTTAAAGTAAACAAAAGTTACAAATCAAAATAAAATATTTTCATTTAATTTTTGAGTTAAAAAAAATTAAACCAATCAAGAAAATTTTTATTTCGAAATGTATATCCTTTTAAATTATATTTTTCAATTTAATTTCATGGGAAATAAAAATATTTCCTTTCCGAACATTTTCTTAAGTAACCTTTTTAGTTTGATTACATAGATAGTAAAAAATGAAAAACATTCGGAATTATTTTTGCTATCGATTTTTCTTTCAGTGTAAACTCTGTCATCTAATTGCGCTCGTTACATATATTCCACAAAGTCATAATACCTTGGTTACAAGGTTTCATGTAATAATTATTTGTGCCACCCTTTTAAAAGGACTTTTCAAAGATTCAAAAAATTTAATACCCATCTGTTCGTGTCATAAAAGTAATTTTCATTTGTGAAATATCATTTGTAACTCATTAAAATTATTCACTATATGCTTACACTTCCATGGCAAGAATATGTGCTTGTTTGCTTAGAAACAATTAAAAGCCGAACAAGAGCGCTGCACTATGGGACTTGTTAAGCATAAAACTCACTCAAAAAGAGAATGAATAGAATACTTTAATTTCTATTTACAAACATTATTCAGTCCATTGTGATGCGACAAGTGGTGACAAGGGACCTTTCTTTTATAGCTGAATCCAAACTACGATCCACATTGAGATGAAACTGGCCTTTATACATGAGAATAATATCTTCTTTCCTACGGAATTAAATTTTACACAACAGATTGATGATGAATTTCAAGCATTATAGTATAATCCTGTATCTGAACACCAAGGACCCAATGCATTCAATAATAAGTTTATCGATTTTCGATCGAGCAGACAATCATAGTATTAAGAGAAAAGCATTTTCTATCCTACTTAAAAATAGAAATCGTATGTAAGGGACATGAAATTTTTATGCTTGCGACAATATATTTTTTTTTCGAAGAAACTATTATCGGAAGCAGAAAGCACATTTTTATTACATTTTTAAAACTAGTGTCCCATATTTTACTACGAATGACATTTGTTTAGATAATTCTCCATGGTAATTGCTACTGCCACACATTGAGCCTAAGAAACAAAGGAAAACTAACATTTTTGGCTGCAGTTAGTATAGCTGCGGCATTTTCTTAGCTTTAGAAATTTTAGTCAACTAATCACACATAAAGTTTTCAAATTATTAACTATAAAGATAATAAAATTATATCTCTCCGTATTAATATTATTTTACAAAAAAAAAAATAATGTCTCACTTATGATCACAAAAGATATGATCATTGGTTTATCTATCAGTTTTCTTTTACTTGGATTCAGGCTATTTGTACTTGTCCTATACTTAAATCAAGAAGTATAATAATAATAACAACAAATTTTATTTTTCTAGGTAATCTTAAAATTATTTATTATTATTGTGGAGATAGCTATCTTATTCAACATAAATTGCCTCAAGCCAAAATAAATATTTTTATTCAAAATAGCAAATACCATGAAGACTACTGTGTCTAAGACTAATTTTAATACCAAATAATACTATAGGCCATTCGTAATGTTAATCACTACAATTTTTTAAAAATAAACTATGACACTGCCAAATTGCTTTTATTGACGCATGGTAAAGAAATTTTAATGAGATCCAGAGCAATATATTAGCATAGAAAATTATTGTCTTCCTATAGTAAATTTTTCAAGTGTTTATTTCATATAATATTGTAAGAATTATTTTATAGAAAATTGATTATTTCAAAATTATATTTCTTATTGCTAAAATTTTGTTCTAGAAATTTTTCAATATTTCTACTATGACTTTAATTTTGATCGAGAAAATTTCATTTTTCTAGGAAAAAATTTTAATTGTTCTGAGAAAAATTTTTCTTATGGTTCTCGTAATAAAATTTGTCAAATTCTATTCTATAGAAAATTTTGTCCAAGAATTTTATTTCTACAGAAAATTTGTTCAAAATTTATTTCTATAGAAAATTTTGTCAAATATTTAGTTTTTATTGAATATATTCGTCATACAAATTTTCATTTCTATAAAAAATTTGTCAACATTTTTATTCTATAAAGACAATTTTGTCAAATACTTTTATATGCCATATTGACTATTTCTTGTCAAAATTTCTATTTCTATAGACAAGTTTGTTGCAAAATTTTATTTCTACCAGAAAATTTTCTGTCAAAATTTTTATTTCTATATGAATTTTTTTTCAAAATTCTATTTCTATAGAATTTTTTTTCAAATCTGGTACTTTTATATAGAAATTTTATCAAAATTTGAATTTTCATATAAGAAAATTTTACATAATATATTCTATTTCAAATGATAGAAATATATTTTGTCCAAAAATTTTATTTCTGCTAAAAAAATTTGTCAAAACTTTATTTTCTATATCAAGATTTTTTTGTCAAAATTCTATTTCTTATTAAAAAATTTCTGCTCACACAT
>PGFW01028246.1:0-10174 GCA_003123925.1 Haematobia irritans
ATAAATACTTCTCGGATATAACATTATTTCATACAAAAATTATTTTGAAAATTCTAACTCCTTTTCAATTCTTAATTTACCATAGAACTAAATGTTTACAAGCAATGCCAAGAAAGTAGTAGAACAAAATAAATACACCCAAAGAAAATTGGTTTAGTAGGGACAGCAAGAAAAGTCTGCTGAAAAAGGAAAGCCAATCACGTGGCTTTGCTGAAATAGCAAAAACATGATTGTTGCTATTTGTTAAGTCCGATTACACTAAAACATGTTTATTTGGCTAAACCAAGTAAAAAATTTCAACTTATATAGGGTAACCCAATATAATGGAAAACAATATTTTATGAATATGTGATAGTTGTAATTCGGCAAAAATCGAATATTTAGTCGGATGAGCTAACAAGCCAAAAAAATGTTTGCTGATCTATTAGGATGTAAGGTATCATCTACTTGTGCACAAAATATACAAAAATTACTTTTGGTCTTAAATATGCTTTGAGGAAACATTTATAACCTAACATTTTATAATGTATGCTTCATTAGCCTGCAGTAAAAATATAAAAAAGCAAACCATCGACTGCTGTTTTAAAGCAGACTTTTTCCTATGAGTGTACGATAGAATGCGGTGAATCCCAATATTTAATGCGATCGAAATGTTCTCTATACCGAAGAGAACCGATGACGAATGCTAGTGATTTGCCCCAGGTCGAAACATGCACGACTCTTTACCTTTCCGTGTAATATAAATTTTCAATAACAACCCCATTCTTTCTTCCCAATAAGAATATTGGAAATACCACTCCATAATGATTATTTTTTAGTGGAATAATACAATAAAGTTATATGTATGGGAGACTATACTAAGATTAAGTTCATCGTAGGCTAGTTGAAAATGTTTTGAACAGCAACTGTATCCTGTCATGATATTCATATACCAAATTAAGAATTAAATGCTGACAAATTTTCAGTGTAAGCAACCGGTCGCGAAAATAAATTGCAATTTATTTCTGTTAACTGGCAGTTAAAGCCACGTGAAAATGGCCCTAAATGTTTGTCTTCGGCTGTTTTATGTGTGACGATTTTTTAACGAATTTTATGTGACGACATGACAATCTTGTCGAAAAATCGTGTATGTTCACATGAAAGACTTGCGGGGGATTGTTCCCGTAGGGATTATTCTGCATGCAACTTTTTACCTCACAGATGGGAAAACTTTGCACAGAAATTTTTTTAGAGGAATCTTTCATATTTGCAAAACGAATATTTTAAAACCGAAGTAAATCATTTATTTCAAATCTGTCATATGTTTTCTAAATGCTTCGTAAGTATTGGATGATGAAATAGCACGAAAGCCTTTTAATGTGCAATGCCAGACAACTGCGTTACCATATTCGAAATAGGCAAATGCAAAATATTGGTAAGCTTTCGGTCTACATGGGACATGACAGGGCAGATGCCTCGCGTGTGTCATTAAGACCTTAGTTGATGAGTCACTGAAAACAAAAACGAAACTCTTTATGGCAAGAGGTTTTGGACATCACCTTAGCCTCGCAAGAACTGAATGAAATGATATCTGTGTGGCATGTTTTAAGTGAACACAGCTTCTCAGATATATCGCTACATTCAGTTTCAAATTTGATGTTCATACCACCAGACCATATTTTCTAGCCAAATGTTTAGGAAGTCTGACTGGAAATAGGTATACGGAAACTCGTTCAATATGATATAGAAATAACAGAAAATATGAGAGCACTGTGGCAAGAAGTAACTCGAACACGCAGTGGAGCGGATACAAAGGCCTTCAACTGCTCACTGAAAGCTGCATGCGCCTACGAGGGGAGTGCCCAAGGGGGAAGAATCGACCACCATTGTGGTCTACGGAATTAAGTAATATGAGGAAATCCTGCTGGAAGCTCTTTAACTAGGCAAAGTCCACTAGAGCCCCTGAGGATTGGGACGCATACAAGAAGAATCTGAGAGGATACAAGCGAGAACTGAGAAATGCTCCGCATAACTCTTGGAATGATTACTGCGGCAGTATTGAGAATACCACCAACTCCGCTCCAGGTTTCATTAAAACATCGGAGGGCAATTGGACAACGTCCAGTGAGGAGACACGCGTGGAGCGTACTATTGGACACACAATCTTTTCCTGGAAATCAGCACAGGTTGAACGCAGGTTCTGGCGGTGCCACAGGTGGCTCGGCGGTCGTTTCCTATCGAGGAAATTGTATCGGAAATCTAGAATAAGATGAGCGTTAAATAGCTTTGGACCATTCAAATCCCCCGACCCTGATGGAATTACTTCGGCGGAGTTACAAGCAGTGACTGACAAAATTATCCCCTTGTTGTCGGCGATATATAAACTTATCATATATCCCAGAAAAGTGGAGGGAAACAAAAGTCGTTTTCATACCTAAAGCGGGAAAAGCCTCTCACTCGAGGGCGAAGGATTTCCGACCAATCAGCTTATCCTCATTCCTACTTAATACTCTGGAGAGGATGATAAGATATTTTATCTTAGAACTAGCATCGATTCAAGTTTGCTCCTCGAAACGACAGCAATGCATACTCGAAGGGCACCGCATTACATGAACTAGTCAGCTTTATTGAAAGCTCACTATCTGTCAAAGAATACACAATCGTGGTGTTTCTAGACATCGAAGGGGCGTTCAATAATGTCCATCCGAGCTCTATATTAAATGGACTGTCAACTCTGAATGTTGATCCATGTATACTTAGGCTGTTAGACGAACTTCTAATGAAGAGACGTATTTCAGCCACACTAGGACAAGCAAACATACAAAGGTATGTGAACAGAGGCACTCCCCAAGGAGGAGTTCTATTACCTCTTCTTTGGAATGTTGCTATAAATAACCTTCTGGTTACCCTAGAAAAAGACAGGATAAAAGTGGAACTGTAAACTTAATAGTGAAGAAAGGGCGAGAAAAGCAATGGTAGCTTTGTACTCGTGCAAAAAGGCAATAGGAAAAAAGTGGGGACTAACACCAAAAATTGTGCATTGGCTATACACGACAGTGGTTAGACCTATAATGCTATATGGTGTTGTAGTCTGGTGGCCGGCACTTCACCAGCCGACAAGTTTAGACAAAGTTCAGCGTATGGCATGCTTGTGTATTTCAGGCGCATTCAGCAAGACAGGAAAAAATTCCCTTAATGTCATGCTGCATCCATTGTCTTTAGACATTTTGGCCAAACAGTCAGCTGCAACACCGGCTGTGCGGTTGCGCGAGCCATCGCTGTGGTCGGAAAAAAGTTACGGTCACAGTTCGGTCCTCAAAATAATGCCAGATGTGCCTAAAGTAGTGGATTACACTTTGGTGAGTCCACTTTTGGACAAAAAGTTTGAGGCTCCAAATTGGATGGACAATAGGGTTTCGGAGTATATTCTAATGATCTGGAACTTCGAATAGCGAAAAGATTATCTAATCACTGTAGTGTTTTTCAGGCTGAAATGTTAGCAATAGAGAGGTGGCGAATTAGGACTGAGAAGTAATTGTTCAAAAATGTGGGCATTAATATATACTCGACAGTCAACTTGCAATAAAAATCCTTGGACTCTGTAATTACCTCAACTCGAAAACAGCCATCAACTGCCGCAAATCTCTCAATGAGATAGCTGAGCAGTACAGTATACACCTAATATGGGTGCCTGGCCATAGGAACATACCGGGGAACTGCGAAGCGGATGAGTTGGCAAGGCTAGAGACTACCTTACATATTCAGGAACTACAATCTGTTGGTATGCCCCTGGCTATCTGCAAGTTCATGCAGCGTGAGAAGGCTGTTATGATGGCAAATGTTCGATGGAAGAATTGCAAGGGCTGTAATGACACCAAGCAAATATGGCCTCTTTTAACTTAAACCGCACACTAGATATGCTAGTGTTCTCGAGACGTCAGATATCACTCCTGATATCTGCTATAACGGGTCGCTACCTGATAGGAGATTTTGCAAAAACTATAGGCGCGAAGTATAATGACTATTGTATGAGCTGTCATGATGCGGAGGAAAAGGAATCAATTAAACACGTCTTGTGTGAGTGTCCTGCATTTGTGTAAAGCGCAAGCAACTTTTAGGAGCATATAGCTTCAGATTACTGGCGGATCTGGAAAAAGTTAACTTAAGCAGTCTGCTAATGTTTTTGGAACAAATGGTTGGTTCAACAAAGAAAAATAATCAAGAAGGTTCAGCGATTAAAACTAGAAGTGCCCACATGTAATAGGTACTTTTAGTTAATGTGGTATCACAATGGACTGAATAGTCTAAGTGAGCCTGAATCTTAATCGGGCTGCCACTTTCACCTAACCTTACCTACATCAATAACAACTACTTGTGTCAAGTTTCAAGTCGACAGCTCTTTTCGTTCGGAAGTTAGCGTGATTTCAACAGGCGGACGGACGGACAAGCTTAGATCGACTCAGAATTTCACCACGACCCAGAATATATATACTTTATGGGGTCTTAGAGCAATATTTCGATGTGTTACAAACGGAATGACAAAGTTAATATACACCCATTCCTATGGTGGAGGGCATAAAAAGTTAGTGAAAATGTAATTATTCTATTTTGGCAAAATATATTTAAGAAAATATAATATTACTTGCATTTAGAGAAAACTTCTTTTGACAGATGAAAACGTCTTTTAAATCTATGGATATTTAAAACACAATTAGTTAAAAGCACTCACTTCAAAATAGAATCACTGTACTTCAGGCAGTGCTAAAGGATTGCTTTTGTCACGAATATTTTTCCTTAAAAAAATATTTATGCCTTTAGGAAGGTAGGAAATTGTCTACTGAGGAGATCAAACCACTTACGGTGTTAGTTTCATACTTTTCGTTTATCGAACCAAACGCGTATACGACAAGTATTGACATAGCAATAAAATGCAAATAAAAATAAATTAAGTGCACGAAAATGTAAGTATTATTCTATTTTGGCAAAATACATTTAAGAAAATATAATATTACTTGCATTTAGAGAAACGGATCAAAGAAAGGAATGCTCTGTAGCCGCTTCAAAAAAACTTATTTTTTCAAGAACATATTTAAAAGCTTCTTTTTGACAGATGAAAACGTCTTTTTAAATCTATGGATGTTAAAACCAATTAGTTAAAAGCAGCTCACTTCAAAATAGAAATACTTACTCTAACTTCAGGCAATGTTAAAGGACTGTTTTTGAGTGAGAAATATTTTTCCTTATTAATGCCACTTTGTACTCATCCTCTGAATCCGAAGACGAGGAAACCAAAAAACACTTGATTCATAATATATTTTTAACACACAAAAACAATATAAAATCATAGCGGATAAATCATTACATTATTCTCATAACTATTAGAAAATTGATTATCTGAAAATATTCCTATCTGTTATCTCCTAATTTCTTAATTACCCGAACATATTGTTTGTCCTCAGCATGCATGGAGTAATAAAGTATCAGAGAATCATAAATACAATTCACACAAAGAATTGCCCGAATAAGAATAATATAAATGTCATAGGATGTCAGGAAGATAGCACAACTTGCAGGAAAAGGTCTTGATCGGCAAAAATAAGGATAAGCAATACACTACGATATATTTGCTTTGATTATTGAAGACATATACATTTGTGTTTTTAGGCTATTTTGTATAAGTCTTCAAGAAATCAATATCACATAAAAAATTAAACTTATGTTATTATCTCTGGTAGGTAAAGCCAATGGATAAAAGGAAATCTTAAAATTACTTTAGGCGAGCCCGTGGAAACTCCCAATATTTATTTTATGGGATTACATTATCATAATATTATTATTGTAATCTATGTATTGCTCAGTGTATGAATAGTTACAAAAAATCTGAAAGAATATTTACTATTCGGTTGTTAGGTCTGAAGCTTACTCACATAACAAAAAAGAGAAATGTTTTGGCGCTGCATTTTGGTGAATTAACGAAGGCTTTGTATATTGATATAACCTTAACATTTATTATTCAGTAGGCAAGGGATTTATATTTAGGTTCAACAATTTTTGGTGTTTGGCTTGTGTGTACAGTATGCAAAAAATTAGTAAACAGCAACATCGGACCTTTGATGGGAACACATTTTGGTTAACTATATTACGACATATGTATCTCATATTATTTTCTTGTTTTAGGTTAGGTTCAGGTACGTGAGATTCGGAATTCGCACCGTGCAGTTAACAAACACAAATTAATTTAACTCAGCAGAATCAGGGTGGCGTACGAAATAAGGTGTTTTCTTTCTCATATGACCGAGAGGCATAGTAACTTCTGGTATTGCTAAATGCAGTGTGGATTGGGCCGATCGCTTGAAATATTTGCTGGGGTGCACGTCCAGCAGATTCGGGTAATATCAAATACGATCTGCTTTTGACTCGAAATTGTCGTGAATTACTTATCTCAAATTTTCTCAATAACAACGAAAGCCCATGCACACTTCTGTATTTGACCGAAGCCTAGCAGAAGTAGATATTTGGAATTCCACCGTCCCCAGAAGATAATGGGATATTCTTATTTTAAACGTATGGGGAATACAGATCTTATTTAACGCTTCTTTACTTTGATTTGAGGATAATAAAGTAAATTTCTCCAATTGTAAACAATTCTAACCACGGCGATTTCTCATTGCTTTGCGGTCCCGCGAATAAGCATATATATAAATTTATCGACATAAACCATGTTTTATTTGATTAATATTATCATATAAGAGTGGGTTATTACGTGTACACCACGATTATAATAGTTATTATTATGGTAGTATTCTATTGATTATCCACCGTTATGATATAGAAGGCGTTCTTTAAGTTTTGCTAGACGCATATGTTTTTTGGCAGATTATGTATTATGCGTTAGCAACCAGGTGGAATATGTACATAATATTTATTTCTTGACTAATTACCATGTTAAGCTTCTTGTTAGAGAACTTAGGACACTGAGCGCTTTTAAAGACCAGACGAATTTTGCAGTATAAAATTGAGGCCTAATACAGGTTTGTCGAGTTACAGTGTTTGCTGATATTTAACTTTCTCGTTTTAAGTGTGGGTGACAGATTTTGGTCAGTTTTTAAAGACCCGCGAATGAAAATATGTTGTCCTAATATGATGTGATATTCGTATCATATCGTGCTCTGGTTATTTATGTGCTGAGCAGGAAATATATTTAAACTCGTGGGATATTGTTCAAACTGATGACAAAGGATTTATGACACATGTGGATTTATCGTGTAAATACGCGGTGATAAGGGAGTCAGTTGTCACTGCATTTGCACAAATGATTTTATGAACACTCTCGCGTTTCAAAGCAGAAGAGTGGTGTGATTACCACCTTTGCGCATGAGGAAGATTTTTATTCTGTCAAGGGGAGAAACTTCTTTTACTCCATATACTCGAAGACATAAGAAGAAACTTCTGGCAATATTTTAAACAGACCGAAAGTTTTTATTTTTATATACGCAGTTGAATTTCTATTTTTCCATAATTTGAGTTCAAAGATTGAATATTTATTATAGATTATACTTCGATAGTAATATAATTTCTTATCTGTAAGTTTATTTGGAATGAAATGAATCTGTGCATGACATCGGTGTATATCAGAACTATTGCTTCTTTTAACAGATCAAAGAATAATATTTAAAAAAGGAAATGATTAGTACCACAAATAAGTGCATCGGACAGCAAAGCGATCTATTCTCTTCTTTAACACCTATACCATTAGGTATTTTGAACATAAAAAAATGTATATAGATGGTTTGACTCATAATTGAATTTTTTGCCAGCTCGTATTTTTCTCTATCGCTTATAAGTTTCGCGCTAAAAATTTGTGGTTGTTTTAAAGCAGCTGATTTTTTGTAAGTTCAAATGACGGTGTTCAAGATTTTGAGAAAGCGCATTGAATTTTTTTTAAATATAGAAATATGTATTGCTTGTTAATTATAACGAATTTTGTATGAATACGATTAGTCTTACATTTTAAATAAAAACAAACTACTTTTTGAAGCAAATAAAATAAATGATAACTTGGCACCCTATGCCTGAGTAGACGCGTTTATTTTGTGATGGCCGTCATTATTTTTCATTTTTTGCAAGCTAATGGTTTAGAGTCTGAGTACTGTCTTTTGAAAATTTTGGAGTTTAACATTATTCCTGTACCAGCAAATTGAAGTTTTTTCCTAAATCATAAAGAATTGCTGTAAATTTTGCCTTCAACTGATGCTGTTGGATTGGTTGGTGCGGTTTGCTTGTTCTTGTTTCTGTGGCTGCGAGTATATGTGCATTGCTGAATTCCAATAGGCCGCCATTTTTGGTTGAAAAAAATAAAAAAGGGAAAAAGTTAAGATGCCGTCGAAAAATCAATGTGGTTCCTGTAATATTAATGTTACAAAGACATCAGGTGAATTCTCTGCAAAATATGCAACCGCTGGTTTCATGTCGAGTGTGTTGATATTGGCGATGGTGGAATTGCTGCGTTAAAAGAACACAAGAGCCTGTCTTTTGTTTGTTGTAGCTGTTTGAGTGGTGCCACTGGAACTAATGATAAATCATTACATGATGAGATAGCTCTTCTTCATTCTAAATTGGATGTTTATTAAAAAAAAGATAATGACACTCGTTTTATGATGAAGCAAATATTATCTGAATTGGTTGCAGAGTTCAAACAAGAAATGACATCTTGCATAAAAGATATGAAAGTGGACATCTTGGAATGTAGTAATTCTATTAAGCGTGTGGAGTCTAATACTACAAAAAAGAATGAATATTTTGAAATCCAAAACTACGTCATTTTTAAAAAGATGAACCGAGGGGACATTATCATCAAAGGCTTGCCTAATGGTTTGGCGAATGAGCAACTTCTAAAAATGGTCAGTGACCTAGGCAAACACTTCAAGGTAATAGTTTCACCGTAGCTTATTTGTAATGTTCAGTATATAAATAATGGAAAAGCAGTATTAGTGAAACTTAGCTCTTTTTTGGTGCGTGATGCCATTCTAAATGGGTATTTCAGATCCATCAAAATATCGCCACTTATGGTTTCTGATATTTTATCTGATCCGTCTGCCAACCTGCTTAGGAGTCGTGTTTTTCTCAATGAACATTATCCACCGATTGCTGGTAAATTGAATGCTCTTTGTATGCGGCTTAGAAAGGATAAGAAGTCAACAAGTTTAGAGTGAAGAATGCTGATAAACCTTATGCTGAACTGACATTGTTGGATGGTTCTGAAGTCAAATATGATTTCGAGGAGTGTGAAAGGCTGCTTATGACAAATCATGGTTCCTGATATGTTTTTCATATTTTTTTATTTCGTTTTTTTTTGGTATGTTAAAAAAAAAGAAACTAGATACTTAAAGAACTAAATTTTTCTTTATCCTTCTCTTATTGTACTCTGTGAGATTTATTGAATCATTTCTCCTACTTTTGTACTTCTCTATTCCCTTAATTTGAGTATGTCACTCTTGTTTTTTTCTCTTTCTATAGTCTCTTAATATAAGTGTTTATACTTTGTATATATTTCTATACTTTACTATGCTATACTATGTATCTATATTTCTCTCACTTTATGCCATCATCTTTTCTTTTGTACTTCTATATTCTAGATTCATTGTACTTAAATTATTTTTTTTTTCTTATATTGTATACTTACTTGATCTCTCGGGCTTGGCCAACTGATAGAATTGTACTTATATATGAATTTATTGCTGTACTTAATGATTATTTTACATTCTTTACTTTTTAATTACACATGGTTCCCTACCATAAAACAATCTGATTTTCTCCATGTCACTTAATGATAACTTGGGTCCAGTGGTTAGTGGGAATACTTACTTGAAAGCGGTGCTTGAACCTTTTAGGGGTCAATTTCTAATGGGTCACTGGAATTGTCGGAGTATTGCCAATAAGATGGATGAGATTAGGCTGCTAATGAGGGAGCGCATTCTTGATATTTTTGCAGTTTCTGAGTCCTGGCTTAATATGAATATTGCAGATAATGCAGTGGCTATTAGTGGTTACAAGATTTTACGCAATGATCGCTGTTCTAGGGGAGGCGGTGTTTGTTTTTACGTTTCGAGAAAGATAAAGGCAAGGGTAGTGTTTAAGATGTCTGACTCTTCTTATGAATCCTTATTTATTGAGGTGAGTCTAAATGGGTCTAAAC
>PGFW01028246.1:10199-22485 GCA_003123925.1 Haematobia irritans
AATAAACAAAATTTAAAAATGTATCACAAATTGACCAAGATTTTCCTTCCTCTTGTTGCTAAAAATTGGTGGTTGTTTTAAAGCAGCTGATTTTATGTAAGTTCGAAATGACGGTGTTTCAAGATTTTGAGAAAGCGCATTGAATTTTTTTTAATTGCGAAAAAATATGTTATTGCTTGTTAATTATCAACGAATTTTGTATGAATACGATTAGTCTTACATTTTAAATAAAAACAAACTACTTTTTGAAGCAAATAAAATAAATGATCAACTTGGCAACCCTATGCCTGAGTAGACGCGTTTATTTTGTATCAGCTGGCCGTCATTAATTTTTCATTTTTTGCAAGCTAATGGTTTAGAGTCTGAGTACTGTCTTTTGAAAATTTTGGAGTTTAACATTATTCCTGTACCAGCAAATTGAAGTTTTTTCCTAAATCATAAAGAATTGCTGTAAATTTTGCCTTCAACTGATGCTGTTGGATTGGTTGGTGCGGTTTGCTTGTTCTTGTTTCTGTGGCTGCGAGTATATGTGCATTGCTGAATTCCAATAGGCCGCCATTTTTGGTTGAAAAAAATAAAAAGGGAAAAGTTAAGATGCCGTCGAAAAATCAATGTGGTTCCTGTAATATTAATGTTACAAAGACATCAGGTGGAATTCTCTGCAAAATATGCAACCGCTGGTTTCATGTCGAGTGTGTTGATATTGGCGATGGTGGAATTGCTGCGTTAAAAGAACACAAGAGCCTGTCTTTTGTTTGTTGTAGCTGTTTGAGTGGTGCCACTGGAACTAATGATAAATCATTACATGATGAGGTAGCTCTTCTTCATTCTAAATTGGATGATTTATTAAAAAAAAAGATAATGACACTCGTTTTATGATGAAGCAAATATTATCTGAATTGTTTGCAAGTTCAAAACAGAAATGACATCTTGATAAAAGATATGAAAGTGCAACTCTTGATGTAGTAATTTCCTCTCTCTATCATAGTGTTGGGTATAAGAGACATGTATATTTGCCGCATGGTGATTTGGACTCATGCCCACCATGGTATACTCTCTGAATACTCTAACATAATACTGGTTGGGGATTTTAACTGTAATCTATTCGATCCGATCAAGTCAAATATTATGCGTTCATTTTGTACACGTTGCAATCTGTCAATCGTGCATAATTCTAGACCTACGCATTTCAACGTGTCCAGGAATTCCACTTCGTTGCTTGATGTTTTCCTTGTGAGTAGTACTGGATGGACGACAACTTATCATGATCAGGTGCAGTCTCCTGCTTTATCCGATCATGCTTTGATATTTGGATCTTTCCATATGAATGTTGACCGTATACGTGAAACTATTGAATATCGGGATTTTAATCGTGTGGACTGGGGAGGTATGAGCTTATATCTTGCGGAATGCGATTTGTCTCTAGTCTACGACGTTTTTGATGTTGATTCCAAATGTACTTTTCTATGTAATCTCCTTGATGACCTGCTCTCTTTTGTACCTGTGTTGAGGAGGACAGTTAGTGTTGGGAGTGACACGTGGATGGATTCGAGTGAGATTGTCTATGCTCTATCGATGAGAGATCTGGCTTTCTCTACTTTCAAATTGGACCGTTCTCCGGATAATTGGAGATCCTTTTGCAAATTGAGAAATAGATCTAAATCCGTTATTCGTAGGCATAAAAGAAGGCACTTTGCGAAGCTTTTTAGGAATAAGTCTCCGAGGGAGGTTTGGAGGATTTTGAGGTCATCAGGATGTGTTGCTGACGAGGTGTATATGGATGACATTGACGTTGAATCTCTAAATTCATTTTTTGTTGGCAATGCGCCACCAGTTTTGGATTTTGATTTTGCTGGTTGTCAAGACGCTCTTGACTCTTTTTCTTTTAGATGTGTGGATGAATGGGAAGTCTTGGTGGCTTTACAGAAGATTAAGTCAAAGTCGGTTGGCGTTGACAATATTCCAATTCACTTCATTAAGATGGTTTTTCCGTATGTGTCTAATGTTATAGTACATGTTATAAATTCAATTTTTATGACTTCTGTCTTTCCTTCTTCGTGGAAGCCGGCGCGTGTTAGTATGCTTCTGCCTAAGATCGTAAGGATGGAAAGTCTGACGATTACAGACCTATTGTATTTTACCTACCTGCCTTGTCAAAAGTTATGGAACATTTGATAAATAGATCAGGATCTAGCAAAATGGAGTGGAACTAGTGTAACGTTGTTTTTAGTGACGATCACGAGTATGCGTTTCGTCAGGGGTACAATACAACAACTTTGCTTCTTCGGATGACTGATGCTATTCGTGAGAAACTTAATGTGAATAAGTTGTGTACTTTGATTTCCCTTGATTTATCTAAGGCGTTCAATTCGGTAAATTATGGGCGAATGATCTCCACACTTATTAACCATTTTAAATTTTCCATATCTGCATGTATGCTTATTTTTTCATATTTAAAGGGTAGAACCCAATTTGTTACGTCCAATGGTTTATCGTCGTCCATGCTCGAACTTCACTCTGGGGTTCCTCAGGGCTCGGTCTTGGGGCCTCTTTTATTTGTTTTGTATGTAGATGGGCTTCAGAGGCTGTTACGTTCTTGCGATTGTGAGTCCTTCATTTATGCAGATGATGTTTTTCTTGTTTTTAGTGGTGATCGTTCGGCCCCTGATTTATTAGAGGAAACTATGAATAGAACTTTGCGGTGTGTATTGTCATGGACTAATGATAATTTTCTATCCATAAACTCATCGAAGTCTAAGGCGATTATGTTTGGCTCTTCGGACCATAGTTTTCCCGATTTAATTGTGTCTCTAGGAGGTGAAAATATTCAGTTTTGGGACAGACACAAATGTCTTGGTGTGGTGTTTGATTCTTCTCTTAATTTTAGACATCACATTGATGCTGTATGTGGTCGTGTGTGGAGTGGTTTGAGAAGGTTGTACTCAACTAATATTTACTTGCCCAGATCCGTGAGACGTGGGATAGCTTATAGTATGCTGATGTCTCAGGTTATGTATGGTCTCGAAGTGTACTCTGGCACGATTGAAAGGTATATGTTCTCTATAAAAAGACTTGTGAATTCCATTGTCCGTTTTGTGTATAGGGTTCGAAGGTATGAACACATATCTGGCCATGTGAAGGACTTCTTGGGATGTAGTATTGAGGACTTTGTGAGATATCGTTTGCTATATACCTTTTATAAAATAGTTAGGGATGGTAGATCCTCATGAACTGTGTAGGACTTTTGTGTTTAGTAGCCGACACGCAATCCGCAGATTTGTGCCACCTCATTCGTAGTTCGGGTGTTTTATGAGGTCATTTTGTTGTCAGGGTTCGCAGGTGTTTGAATTATTTCTGCTTTTGACCTACGTATTTTCTCCCATAGTAATAATGTGTAATTCGTCGTAAAATCTTGTATCATTTTTATAATTATTCCTATCCCTTAGGTTTGCTATATAGTCATTCGCAATTTCTGAATGGTTTTACCATCTTATTATAATCATTATATTGAATGGTCTTATTAATGTGTGATTGCCACTACCTGAACTGGACTTCGTAATTATCAGTTTTATAATTAACGGTTTGTTTATCATATTTTACTTTGTTTTTATGGTTGGGGACCATTAAATTAAATTAAATTAAATTAAATTGAATTATTTTTGTATTATTATATAAGTTTTTATTATTATTTAGAGTAAGATTTATTATCATTGAATATTACATATTGTTGCTCAGGATTTATATGCAGTTTTTTTTGGCCATACGGCTTTTTGTATTATATATGTTCAATAAATAAATAAATAAATAAATAAATAAAAAAATAAAAATAAATGAAAACAATATTTTGGATCCCAGAATTGCCATAAACGATTGGGCAACATTACTTCTGCAAAGCGTCACACGCAAGAGTCAGTCAAGTATAATAAACTGCGTTAAGAGTTCTCGCCGTCGGTAGAAAAACATTTTACTTTACAAAATTATTTGTTTTATTTAGTAAAAAAGCATAAAGGCCGGTACTCTGTTCGGTTTTCGCGTTGAAACTCCATACAAAACCAAAAAATGCGAAAAATTTGCGAAATTTTTTCCATTTGTGATCACTTGTTTTTTTCGTGTTGAAAAACTGACGTTTTATAGCACGGGCCATTTGCAATGTGAATTAAGAAATAATTTATTTATTAAAAACTATTTGTGCGTGTTTATAAAACAAACACGGACCATATTTTTGTTCGAAACTATACAAAGGATCAAAGGAAATAGCAGATCAATTGCCCAAGGAAAAATAAAATGTTATTTTGTAAAAACAAGCACAACCACCAACTTAATCCAATATCGCTCCCTGTAAAATAGCGCTCAAGCTACCTAAAAAAACGGCCGCTTTCTATGTGCGAAATAATGGTTTCCATAAAATTTTTTCGCAAGAATGAACATTGTTACGAGCCGCTTGGCGCTGGAGATGCTTGTTTTGGCCAGCTAACTCAACCGGACTCCCTTTGGTGTGAGTACATCCGCGACTTCCAGCCTAAACGACCGGTACAATAAAAAATAAACGGCACTGCATTTACTCTACCGAACATCACCCGAGATGAAGGAAGATGGAATCCTCCAATTGCCCACCCAACCATGGTCATATACACGCCCTGGATAACAATTTCTCTTATGACCCCTGATGACCCAACCGCTAGTACCCCTATTCTGCCATACTAACCACCCTTATACAACCACTTTTAACCAGTCATGTTAAGTCTACACATTTCAGTATATAATCATTATAATTTTATTTCTTTAAAACTTATAGACTAAATAAAAAATATCGATAATATGAGATTTATAGTTTTTTTTTTTTATCTACCAACGAAATATTTGGAAACAAAACAAAAGGTATATAAAAAAAAGATGAAATTATACTCACAAAAAAAAATTAAAACCTAACTTTCCCTAACTTACTCAGAACCCTCAAATAGTATTTCCAACCCGCTATAAACCACGAGTACACAAAAAAAAAATATATATTTAAATCCCAGAAACTTTTCCCCTCAACCTACCTAATGAGCTCGTTAGGAAAGTATATTTTCTACGAGAGAAATGGGAAACTAATTTTAAATTGCACTCTTTGGAGGATTCTTACACGAATAATAATTAAATATAAAAAAACATAAAAAAAAATTAAATTAGATAATCGCAAGAATAATATATATATATATATGAGCCAAACAAAAACTAAAATAAACATGTAATATACATAAACATTAAAAACTAAAGGTCTTAAAAGTTCAAATTGCTTTGATTCAACCAAAACCGGAGATGGATATTTTTGTCTTTCTTTCTTTTACTTATAGTTGCGCCCTAAAACCGATTTTTGGCTAATAAATATATATTGGTCTCCACTTATTCGCCTTGCTTTGGCAACACACTCTCGTCACCGTACACTCTGTTAAAAACAGTAATGTAAATTTCAGTGGAGCTTTTAATTTTATTTCGGGCCATCAACCCCACAGCGCAATTTTAGCATGGACAATTTATCGTTTGCACCGCCACCTGTTGCAATTGGCTTATATTGCCCCAACCAGGTGACTCCAAAATAAGAGAATCTCAATTGTGGGTGTTGAGCTACACTACACAGGGTAGCTCGAACTGGCTATTTCGAAGTGGTCGTTTCCTTAGGGCGGTTCAGACCACTTGACGCAGCAATTCAACAAACGTATGGTTTATACAAAAAAAATCCTTGGAACTATTTTCCTACCTTACAGCAGCTGAAGGAACTGGTCCTCTGTACCAAATCCTGATGTATTTTATCCTCTGCCTCGCGGTAGATTTATTTTCCAAAGATTTTCCTATAAAAACATTCCACTTATCAGACACAATGCACTTTTTCTTCCTTTTCTCTCACAAGTACTCACATCAACAAAGGCCCACAAGCACATTTAATGACCCTTTCGGAATCGCAATGCTACCCCATGTTTGCCCATCCGACATAGATACCACTGAAGTGCTATTGAAGGTACGTCCTAATGGAAGGTAAAACTACCAGACACTCAGATCGTACTCAACCGGATAGATAACATCAGCCCATTGTGGTAGACGTTATCCTCGGCCGCAATCCCGCCAGGTCCCCTAATGTTTCCTTCCTTTAGTCTTTTACAGCTCTCACGTCATTTCCTCCGCAACAAAACTCCAGGGTTGGTGAACTAGTTCTGGCCGAGACTGGTGTGCGGCTTACACCGAAAAGAAAAATTAGGAACCTAACTAAGAAAATACCATTCCATCACCATATTCTGCTAACCTTCTGTACAGAGTATTTAGTCTTTCCCAACGTGGGGAACTCCCACGCCCTGAGATCCAGCCGGGCATTGCTATATTAGGGAAGTATTGTCATCAATATTCGTAGATCACGATACTTTGTGTGTATTTCTTTTTTTTCCCCAGGTCCCCCGCCACCTAAAACCTAGGATTCATCTTCCGGACACAAAAAGGTCCCTAGAGAATATATAATGAACACCGCCAGCCGATCATTCGTACCTAAAGTTGTAAGTACTTGTTCCCTTGTTACACCTTGAGTAATATTAGAAGCACCACACGGAACTATCGCGAATTCGGTTAAACATGAGGACAAACTTTTAGAAAAAAAATTTCATGAATCTAAACTTCCCATATAAGCCGAATTTCAAAAAAAAAATATATATATCTGGAACTCAAATAAAAATAATGGTGAGTGCAATTTAGACCATAAAATGAAGAAGATTGAAAATCAAAAATTTTAAATTCATTTGGAACAACATCTCTTCTAATTAGGCTGACCGGGCTTCCAGAGTCTATCAGGCATTCTAAAGAAAACTTAAAATTAAAATTACGGTCTACACTAAAATTAAAATATCTTACATAATTATTTTCTTCCTCCGACATCTTCTTCTTTTTGTTGAGCTCGCAGCCAGAAACTGTATGACCTGTTGCCCCACACGCATAACATGTACCAGGCAGCCGCCTTGGTTTATTGCAGTCAGCAGCATAGTGGCCTATGCTGTTGCAGTTGTAGCAGCGTACTCCAGCCACAGTAGTAGTCGACTCGATTTTTTGTTGTCCACTCGATGTCTGTTTGGGCAGTTTAACATTTGCCAACGACTTCAGCAAATCTGTGGTGGTTCTATGCTGTTGCATTGATGCTTGCGTCTTAATCTGTATATTTGAAATTCCGTCGACCAAATATTCCAACAATTCATCCTCCTCAAGTTGCAATTTACTTGCTAGCATGATTTTTTCGTCGTAGTACTCGTTAAATGTTTCTCCAAAGCGCCACTTACGCTGCTCAAACTTGGCGTCGAGTCTCTAGCTTTGACTCCTTCGTACCAAACGTCACACAAAAATTTTGCAACAATTCATCTATGTGTTCCTCTGGTGCGTTGCGCCTCGTATGCAACCACAATTGTGCTTTTCCAACTAATTTTGTTGCAAACAGCGCACGGAATACATAATCGTTGAGTCTGTATGTTTTCTTAATATCTTTCAACTGTGTTACCCAAAAATTACCATCTGACGTACCGTCAAATTCTGCTATGAAATTACTGAGCAAACTAAGAGAAACACCTTCAAATATAGAAAATTGCATTATATATGTTTCGACCCATATCTAGTTTTAGATATTCGATTGTGATTTTCTTTTACAGCCAGTACTAAGGGTCGTGGGCTCCAATCCGTTTCCTTTAAGTGATTTAATCCAATTTCACTCTTATTATTCAGTAGAGCTATATTCTTTTTCTCATTAAAATGTGCCTCTGCTAGCATGCTGATATGCATACCACAAGCCTAAAGCAGGGCGTCGACAGCGCTCGCAACACACAAAGTTGTGAGGAGATTAAGATGGCCTTCAGTTGTTTTTATGCATGATTCATTTGTTTTTGTCGTTTTGCTTATGAGGTTGGTTTTGACATTATTTGGTTCACTTCGCACATTTTGCTTTGATCGATGAACCGCTTCTCAGCCATTAAAAGTTGTTTTGTTTGTCTGAATATTCAATCGCCTTCTTTGGTGTCGGTATTGATTTTGTTCGATTTTTTGAACTACGTTAGCCCCCGGCATAACCTATTCGTTGATTGTTCACGCAGCACATTTTCAGTTTGCCATCGATTTCGATGTACCTGTCATATTGTCTGTCCATCCACTGTTGTTGTTCGGTTTGTGTGCACCAATAACCTTAGGCTTTCGTATTAAATGGATTTTCCTCCTACGCCCATCTTATATAGTAAACATCTATTTCAACCAATAAATTCATCCTCAGCTACCATGCTATTTAAGCGTAGGATAAGCTGTCTTTTTGTGCCCTCAGAGGAAGATGTTCAACTTTGTACACACCAACTACAACGCTTGCCCCAATGGAAGTTTGGTCCGCGACACTCCATTTTTATTCAACAATTATGTCTCTTTTTATTTTTTACTAGCTAAGGTAAGGCTGTTATAGGTAGCGCCCACTTCTGAAATTTCTGTAGTATATTTATTGTCTTTTTTATAGCGATGTAGCTTGTGTTATTTTGTTTTTTTTTTGGCATAGGTACACTTTTGATATCTTCCGCGACAGCTGAAATAACCCTTCCATAGAGGAGGATGACATGATTTAAGGAGTCGTTTTGTAAGTGGCTGTTGCCTTGTGTTTTTATGTACGATCGTTTTCTACAATTACTTAGATAGATTTAGTCTCTTGGAGGTTGGATCACGCCACTACGCTGCTACACGGTATGGCGGTAAGAAGGGTATCGGGAAGGGGTTTATAGCACATTTTTTAACACCTAAAGCATAACTAATTCGGCCCTCGTGGTTTTCGCTTCTATCCTGTGGTGAACAGGCTTAAGACAGGATCCAGCGACTGCGCGTATCCATCCGCGTATGAACACTAAGCATCACGGTGGTTTGTTAGCAAGAGGGGGATTAAATAGTCAGGTATTACGTTTGATACCGACTATTATTCCACCCCCCGAGAGTTACCCTTGAATCTTTGTGAGCCAACGGTTCTAAATGTTTTGAAGCAGCCCCATACACTCCTTTATAGGATCATTTTGTATTAGGAGATAATTTTGACCATTTCTATGATGAATTGATTTCTATTCAGATAGATTTGAAGAATATTTGAAAAAAAACAAATTTTCCTATAGAAATAATTTGACAAAATTATTTAGAAATAAAAAATTTGAAATTCTATGAAACTAAAAACTCAGTCCAAAATTTTTCTCATAGAAATAAAAATGTTGACAAAAAATTTTCCTGCTGGAAGTAAAATGTTGACAAATAAATTTTCTATCAGCAATACAATTTTTGACAAAAAATTTCTATAGAAAAATGACAAATTTTTAGACATGAAATTTTGAAATTTGTATAGAAATAAATGTTGACAAAACTTGACTTATGTTAAGCCTTAAGGACAAATAAAGATGTTGACCAAATCTTCTAGCAGTAAATAAGTTTTTTCTTTTGGTTGGTTTTAATTAGGTTTGAAGCACAGTATTTTAAATTTAATTATATTTTGCTTAGTGCTGTCACTAGGAGGTCATGTGATAATAAACAGTGATAATTGTTGATGGTTGTTAGAAGTTGTATTTTTATAATTTAAGACAAATTTTCCAATATTTCCGAGACATCTTCCGATGCTTCGTCACTTCAGGGAAATTACACTTATAAATGAATTACAGAGAAAGAAAGAAAGCACCGATTTTTCAGCATACAAAAAATATATGTTCTTCAAATTGAAAAACACAGATAATTACATTAAATTTAAAGAAGCAGTGAAGCTTCTTTACAAGGGAGTATATTTACAACTAAAAGCTCATCTGTCTTTCTATATTTTTTGTACAAGTGTGCCTAATAAAATACATGTGCAATCAATTGCGTCCGTACTCAGTTTTAAAATTCATTCATGCATTACCCTTTTCTGCAAGGTACATTTAATAAAAATATGTAGCCATCTCACAGAAGTAAATCTCTTTTAATCTAATTGGATTCTTGCGTCAAAATAAGTCTTACGTCTCCTTGATCGATTCCTTTAGAAGTTTGGTTTGTGTCCTGTTAATGCAGATGTGCTGTCAAAGTTGACGGTCTTTTGGCTCATCCAAGGATTTATCAGTGGCTTCTGATCACGAAGATTTAACTGCCTGAGAGTCTAGTTTTTAATTTGGTTTTCGTTGTACCAATATTACTTTTTTGGCCAAGTATCAGAGTCATTTCCATTGCATTTGATCTTATAATAACTTTCTCACGTTTAGACTTGTCTTCTCATTTCTTAATTGTAGATTGTGAATTGATCTTTGACTGTATTACTGAGTCCTTTGTCATTTTGAAGACGAGCAATCGGGATGTCTCGAATAATTGGAAAATTTTAAATATAAATACAACTGCAAAAAACAACAAGCATCTGCTTTTTTATTCACATGAGCTCAAGGCGAACTAACAATAAGTCATAAATTTGAAAATATAAATTTTTTAACATCAGAATTTTCTATAGTGTTAGAAGTAATAAGTCGTTGATCGTACAAGAACCCTTGTCTGACTACAGATATAAAACGTTCTGCTTTGAAATTACAGTCACTTTCTATTTAGAAAATGAAGGATGAAAAACCAAGATATAATATATACCTATGCAATTACATTTGACAGTAAAATATAAGTATAGTAGTTATAATATATGAAGAAGATCTAGGAGAAAATAGATCTACAATATATATAAATAAATTAAGCGAGAAATATATATATATAGATATTTTGGGTAGATACTGTGAAATTAATATAATTTCCATATAGGAATAAAATTAACTTAGACTAATAAATTTTCTGATGGGATAAGTTTTGACAAACATTTGTAATAGAAATAACAATTTGACAAAATTTTTCTTATAGAAAACCCGACAAATTTCATAAATAATTTGACAAAACTTTTCTATAAGTAATAAAATATATGACTAAATTTTACTTGGAATAAATGTTTTGGTTAGATCATGACTTTTTGGCGATAGATCAAATTTTTGGTGTATGAAGTCATCGGCAGTAAAAATAAACTAAGAGACGGATATGGAACCGAAGAGGTTTTTACAAGTGCTGTTAGAGGCATAAATAAATTGACAAAATGGCGCCCAAAAATTTCAAGACCGTATAGGATGACTTTGTCCTCGCGGGACGTCATAGATTGGGACGGGGTTTTATATGGGTAAATCTATATATAATATATGGGATCGCGACTCACTGTGACCGAAATGTTATTAGCCTGATCGGTTGTTGTAGCATAGACGCATATACTAACACATGCTACAAATTTCAACTGGATCGGTATAGAATTATGAGCTCTTCGTGAGACAAGAGGCGTGTGAGGCACGCGGTGTGGTCAAAATTTCTGGGACGGATGCAGAGGAGATTTTAATATGGAGAGGGGCTAAAATTATATAAAGACGTATGATAGAGGAGCGAGAATATAGGATGCGAATTTTATGAGCAATATGATAGTTGAAAAAGCCCGTATATATACTGAGAGACGCCCGGGAACAGGATATTGAATGTATCGCAATCTCACGGAAATTCGATGAAATTTTGGCTCTCTCAAGAGGCTTCCGGTGGCAATAATTGGATACGGTTTTATTATAGGGAGGCTATGATATAATTATGCCTGAAACGATATGGAACCATTTTATTTTTTGCAATGGTTGTTAGAGGCCCGTATATACATCAAAGGGTTTGACATAATTTCAACGGTATTATCGTGAATGAATTTTGCCTACGTACCGTCAACAAAAGTCTCGAAAGATCTAAAATCATGGGGATGGTTTATATGGGGGCTAATATAATATATTATGGGACATGCACATTATGGACTGCAATTTTTTATGCATAGGTATTATAGAATGACCATAATTAACTAAAATTTAGAGTACCGCACATTTCAATCGATCGGATGAATTTTTGCTCCAAGAGGCTCGGATGTTTAATTTGGGGTCTGGTTTTACTATGGAGGATATAAGCGTACACTGTGAGTATGTCGAATAGTTGCCCATTTTCAAACTACCATCCGACCTACATCTATAACACTACTATGTGCCAAAGTGCTTCACAGTGAGTAGTCATCTTAGTTTAGCAAATCATCCTTGTTTCGTTTCGGGAACAGTTGCCGGTGATTTCACAAGTACGGAGGACAGCCGGGTAACAGACGACGGACGCGACGTGACCATGCTTTAGAAGACTCAGAATTTCACAGAGCATAATTTCAGTGCAACTTCATGTTACGATAATAACTGAGAATGACAAAAAGTTTAATATTCTTGCC
>PGFW01028246.1:23351-34671 GCA_003123925.1 Haematobia irritans
ATTAGAATAAAACAAGTATATACGGCCGTAAGTTCGGCCAGGCCGAAATTATGTACCCTCCACCATGGATTGAGTAGGGACTTCTACTAAAGGCTGTCATCCACAATCGAATTACTTGGGTTGCGATAACACTTGCCGATGGCAAGGTATCGTAAAACTTTTTAACACTGTTTTCTAAATTGTAAGTTAGCCCATACGGGGTATATATTAAACAAAAAAAGCCGATTAAATACGTATATAATCTAGTTTGACAAAATTTTCTATAGAAATAAAATTTTGACAAAATTTTCATAATGAAACCTTGATAAATTTCTATAAGAAAAATTTGACAAAATTTTCTATAGAAATAAAAACTTGACAAAATTTTCTATAGAAATAAAATGTTGACAAAATTTTCTGTGGAAGTAAAATGTTGACAAAATTTTCTATAGCAATACAATTTTGACAAAAATTTCTATAGAAATAAAATGTTGACAAAATTTTGTATAGAAATGAAATTTTGACAAAATTTTGTATAGAAATAAAATGTTGACAAATTTTCCTACAGAAATATTTTTTTACAAAAATTTTCTATAGAAATAAAATTTGAACAAACCATCTATAGAAATAAAACTTTTGACAAACTTCTATAGAAATGAAATTTTAAAAAACTTTCGTATGCAATAACATTTGACAAAATTTTCTAGGAAATAAAGTTTTTGGTAGATTCAAAATTTTCTATAGAAATAAAATTTTGACAAAATTTCTATGGGAAATAAAGTTTGACAACATTGTATAGAAATAAATTACAAACTTTCTATAGAAATGGACAATTTTGACAAAACTATTTCTATAGTAAATTAAAATTATGACTAAATTTTATGGAATAAAGTTATTGGTAATATGACTTTTTGGCGATATGGATCAAATTTTTAGGTGTAATGAAGTCATCGGCAGTAAAATAACTAAAGACCGGAATGGAACCGAAGAGGTTTTTACAGAGTGCTGTTAGAGGCCATAAATAAATTGACAAAATGACCCAAATTTCAAGACCGTATCAGGATGACTTTGCTCCTCGCGGACGTCATAATTGGGGACGGGTTTTATATGGGTAACTATTATAATTATGGTTTTTTTTTTTGTCGCGATACTGGACCGAAAGTTATTAGCCGATGGTTGTTTAGATAGCATATACATAACACATGTACCAAATTTCAACTGGATCGGATGAATTTTATGAGCTCTTCGTAACAAGAGGCTGTGAGGCCGCGATTGGTCAAAATTCTGGACGGATGCGAGGGTTTTAATATGAGGGGCTAATTATATAATGCGTATGATCGGGCGAGAATATAGGACTCAATTTTTGCAGATATGAGTTGAAAAAGCCGATATACTAGAGACCGACAGGATATTAATATCGCAATTCACGGAATCGATGAATTTTGCTCCTCCAAGAGGCTTCCGGTGGCAATCTGGATCGGTTTTATATAGGAGGCTTATGATATAATTATGCCTGAAACGATATGGAACCATTATTTTTGCATGGTTGTTAGAGGCCGATATACTACATCAAGGGTTACCAAATTTCAACGGATCGTGGAATTTTCCTCGCCTCCAAAAGTCTCGGAAGATCTAAATCATGGGTGATGGTTTATATGGGTAATATATATATTATGGACTGATATGGACTGCAATTTTTGCATAGGTTGTTAGATACCATAATAACTAAATCAGAGTACCGAATTTCAATCGATCGGCATGAATTTTGCCCTCCACACGAGAGGCCCTAGTATTCACATCATGTGGTAGTTTCGGTTTATGGATTTGCGCCTTATACTAACACGTTCATAACAGGATCGGATGATTTGAATACAGGGACGGAGATCAATCTGGAATGTTATATGGGAATATAATTTAAAGGACCGATATGGAAATTTTTGTGTTTGTTAGAGAAACATGTTCAATCAACGGATTCCGATAATTTGTGGTCCAATAGAGGAGTGGAGAATTGGTATAATTATATCCTATGGTGGAGGGTATAAAAAAAATCCTACACTTAAAAAAAAACTAGAAAATTATAGTGATTTCAAAATGAAAGACAATCTGGATTACTTTCACAAATCTCATCTCAAACAGACTGTAACATACACGTCTGTTCTTTTGTAACACTGAAGAAAGTTTATTGAACCTATTTCTTGTAGTTATTTAACAAAATTGCAAAATAATGCTCACCCCAAAAAAACTCGGAAGGACGAATGAACTCAGATATCCCCTGAATTCTATTAAAATATTGCTCGGTGTCGCTATGCTATAGAGTCCGAATATAAATATAAAAAAACATAATCACATAGACAGTAAATAGGAGGTAAATATCACAGCTTAGCAGACATATAACAAAAAAATTGGAAACGTTCGCCTGTAGATGGCTGTATCTGTATTGTAGTATGCTTTAGTGTAAACCTTCCCTTTAGCTTGTAACGTTAGACTAACTAGCTGTAAGTAATTGTAAGTTATCGTTATCGTTGTATAGTAAGCTGTCATTAGTTAATAAGCTATCAATGGTCATCGAATGTAAGTTTTCAGTTTCATTTTTGTTTGAAAGAAGTCAGAAAGAATAAAAAGAAAATCTAAAGCTAACAAACAGCAGCAACTACTATTTATAAAAACAATAAATACTCATATACAAGAAATTTCAAGAAGTGGGCCTACTATAATAAGGAAAGTGAACACTCGACAAGTAAAAAAGAAAAAGAAATAATTGTGAAGTAAATGGACGTATGTCTGGACAAACTCCCATGGCAGCGTTGTTAGTTGGTGTGTACAAAAGATTGAAACATTTCCTCTGAGGCACAAAAAAGACAGCTTATCCTACGCTTAAAAGTATGTCAGCTTGAGGATTGAAGTTAATAATGTTTATAGAATAATGCGTAGAGGAGAATTTAATGAAAGGCCTAGGTACTTGTCAACACAACAAAAACAACAGTGGATTGGAAAATATACAGTACACTCGAAGAATGATTGGCAAGCGGAAATGTGTGAACTAACAAAGAATATATGCGCGGGTAACGGTAGTTCAATAAATCGAAACAAACATCAATACCGCCACTCAAAAGAAGCGATGAAACAATATTCAGACAACAACAATTTTATGGACTGAGAACGGTTTCATCGATCAAATCAAAATGTGATGAAACAAAATCTCCAAAGCGCACGCAAAGCAAACACATCATAACAAATGAAATGCATGAAACAACTGAAGCCATCAACGCCCTCACACTTGTGTGCTTCGAGCCTGTCCGACGCCTGTCGGCCAGTGGTATGCTATCAGCAGCAGAGGCAATTTAAGAGAAAAGAAATAAGCTCTATCTTAAAAGAGAAATTGAAATACTGAAACGAGAGCACGAATGACTGCGTAAAGGAAAATCAATGTTTTTTTTAAAAACTGATGTGTCAACAAATGAAGTTTCTTTTGAAGGTGTTTTCTCTTAGTTTGCTCAAGTAATTTATAGGCAGAATTTGAGGTAGCTCAGATGGTAATTTTTGGGTAAACAGTTGAAGAATATGTAGAAAACTACTACGACTCAACGATTAGGTATTGCCGTGCGCTGTTGGCAGAACAATTAGTGTGGAAAGCACAATTGTGGTTGCATACGAGGCGCAAACGCACAAGAGGAACGACATAGATGAATGTTGCAAAATTTTTGTGTGACGTTTGGGTACGAAGGAGTCAAAGCTAGAGAACTCGACGCAAGTTTGAAGAAGCGTAAGTGGCGCTTTGGAGAAACATTTAACGAGTCTAAGAAAAAAATCATGCTTAGCAAGTATTGCAAACTTGAGGAGGATGAATTGTTGGAATATTTGGTCGATCGGAATTTCAAAATATATACAGATTTAAGATCGCAAGCATCATGCAACAGGCATAGAACCGACCACAGATTTCGCTGAAGTCGTTGGCAAATGTTAAACTGAGCCAAACAGACAATCGAGTGCGACAACAAATATCGACGTCGACTACTAGCTGTGGCTGGAGTACGCTGGCTACACTGCAACAGCATAGGCACTATGCTGCCTGAACTGCAATAAAACCAGAGGCGGCTTGCCTGGTACAGTTATGCCGTGTTGGGGCACAGGTCATACAGTTTCTGGCTGCGAGGCTCAACCAAAGAGAAAGAAGATGTCCGGAGGAAGAACAATTAATTATGTTAAGATATTTTATATTTTAGTGTAGACCGTCAAATTTTGAATTTAAAGTTTTCTTTAAGAATGCTGATAGACTCTGGAAGCCCGTCAACGCCTAAATTAGAAGAGAGTGTTGTTGCCAATAGAAATTTAAAATTTTTGATTTCAATCTTCTCATTTAATGGTCTTAAATACACTCACCATACTAAACTTGAAGAAGAATGTTTTTATGTTTTATTGAATTAAATAAAATGCTTTTAGAATTGAAAATTAGATCGGTGTTAAGTGTAAGAATCTATGAAGCATTCATTTACTGGGAAGAGATTTTTATGAAGTCAATTGGCAAAATTCCTTATCGGCGAAGTAAAAGTATGGCCACGGGAAATTACGTAGCTATGATAATACAGGACTTTGATAAAATGATTATGCCAATTGAAATATGTTCCGGGTATGGAGCGAAATTGATTTTAGGTTTTGAATATGTGGTACCAGCAAAAATGTTAGGAACAATTACAGGAGGAGATTTTTAAGGAAAAACATATTTTAAATTATGCAGGCGTCCACTTGAACCACAGATACAGAGGTTGAATGAAAAATTGAGCGTTGAGAGATATTATAGACCATATTAAATTGTCCAGCCGTCGCAGACTTTCTTACAGTGAAAAACAAGCCTTACAGGAAATATTAGATGATCTTTTAGAAAAAGGAGTGATTCAAGCTAGTGAATCCGAGTTTACGTCCCCAATCGTTTTGGTTAAAAAGAAAACCGGTGGGACCTTAGAATGTGCGTCGATTACAGAAGCTTGAACAATTTTACAAGGGAAAAATTAATTATCCGATTCCATTGATTGATGATTTGTTGGAGACAATGAACAACAAAACTGTTTTTACAAAGTTAGATCTTAGAAATGGGTTTTTTTCACGTTCAGCATGAGCGAAGAGTCGGTGAAATACACGTCGTTTATTACACCTTTGGTCAATAATGAGTTTTTTGCGAATCGCCGTTGGTCTTAAAAATGCACCGTCATTTTTCAAATGTTTTATAACAAAAGGTTTTTTCGGACTTGGTAAGACAGAGGGAAAGTAATTATATACTTTGATGATATATGATAGCTACAGGAAAAGTGTCCATTGAACATTTAGTAAAATCTTTGAAGAAGCTAATGAAAGGGTGGTGAATACAAATTAGAGTTGCGTCTTGACACAATTGAATTTTTAAGAAGTAGCTATTAGTATCTTGGATACTAACTATTGAATGCATCATGGCATTCGACAGAAGTGAAAAAGGTTTAGAAGTTAATTAGAAATTTTCCCCTTCCGGACAAAGTTCACAAAATGCGGAGCTTTTTGGGTTTATGCTCTTATTTTAGAAGATTTATTAAAGATTTTTCACTAATAGCAAAACCTCTATATGATCTAACGAAGAAAGATAAAAAATTCGAGATAGGGAACATCGAATTACAGGCTTTTGAAACGTTGAAATGTAAACTTTTAGAATCCCCAGTATTAGCATTGTTTGATCCTTGTGCGTTAGGGTTTGGGGCAATTTTGATACAGAAAAAGGGAGATGGGAAATGGCAATTTCCATCTCCAAAAGATCCACAGAGTCCGAATCGAGATTTCATAGCTATGAACTTGAGACTCTGGCCATTATATACGCATTAAGGCGATTTCGTGTATATTTACACGGCAGAAATTTTAAGATTATTACGGACTGCAATTCATTAATGTTAACATTGAATAAGAAAGAATTAAATCCTAGAATAGCTAGATGGGCATTGGAGATGCAAAACTTTGATTACACTGTTGAGCATCGTTCGGGGAAACGCATGCAACATGTCGATGCTTTGAGTAGATGTCAGGAAATAATGTTGATCGAAACAAACACATTCGAAGAGAATTTGGTGATATGTCAAAACAGGGACCCAAATATACGACGTTTGAAAGAGACGTTACAAGATAAAGAGCATAAACTTTACGAGATGAGAAACGATATTGTGTACAAAAAGTTACAGAAAGATAAATTGAAATTTTATGTTCCTTGTATTATACAGGTACCATGATGAGATGGGTCATGTCGGTATTAACAAAGTTACGGAGTTGATAGAGAAAAGTCATTGGTTTCCGCAACTTAAGATTAAAGTAAAGAGACTTGTGGAAAACTGTTTAAAATGCATAGCATTTTCTGATAAAAGTGGTAAAAAAGAGGGATTCTTACATAATATTCCAAAACCTGACAAACCTTTTGAAATGTTACACATAGATCATTATGGCCCTATACACGGCAACGATACAAGAAAACATATTTTTCTCATAGTAGATGCGTGTTCTAAATTTGTGAAGTTATATCCAACTAGGACAACAGCTACAAAGGAAGTAATTAAAGCACTTAAGGAATATTTTAGATATTATAGCAAACCGAAATATATAGTTTCGGATAGGGGTACAAGTTTCACTTCCAATGAATTTACAAGTTTTATGGAAGAAAATGACGTTAGGCATATCTGTATCGCAACAGGGTCTCCGCAGGCGAATGGACAAGTTGAAAGAATAAACCGGAGTTTAGGTCCGATGATTTCGAAACTAAGAGACCCGCACAATACTTCAACTTGGGACGAAATTCTAAATACAGTCGAGTTTACTCTAAATAATACAACTAATAGAACTATAAATGAACATCCAAGTGTTATGTTGTTTGGGGTCAATCAGAAAGGGAAAATTTTAGACAAGGTGAGGGAAAATATTATGGAGGAAAAGTACAGAGATGTTGCAAATATTAGAAAGAGAGCTAGAGAAAACGAAATAAAAGCTCAAAAATACAATACAGACTTAGTTAACCAGAAACGTAGAAATGCAGCTACCTATAGAGAAGGCGACTATATAATGATAAGGAACTTTGACAGTAATGCTGGTGTTGCAAGAAAGTTAATCCCCAAATTTAAGGGTCCTTATAAAATATCGAAAGTTCTAAGAAACGATAGGTATGTCGTAGAGGATGTAGATGGATTCCAACAGACCCAACGACCCTATAAAGGTGTATGGGCTGTTCAAAACATTAAACGTTGGTTTCACAAAGATAAAGGTAACTCGTGAGTAATAGTGATGCTTAGTTACGGATACGGATCGGGGGATCCTTTTAGTCAGGAAGGCCGAATTGTAGTATGCTTTAGTGTAAACCTTCCCTTTAGCTTGTAACGTTAGACTAACTAGCTGTAAGTAATTGTAAGTTATCGTTATCGTTGTATAGTAAGCTGTCATTAGTTATAAGCTATCATGTCATCGATGTAAGTTTTCAGTTTTTTTGTTTGAAGAAGTCAGAAAGGAGACCAATAAAAAGAAAACTAAACTACAAACACAGCCTACTATCTATAAAAAAACAATAAATATCACTACAGAATTTCAGAAGTGGGCCTACCTATACACCTTACCTTACAGTAAAAAATAAAAAGAAATAATTGTTGAATAAAATGGAGTGTCTGGACAAACTTCCATTGGCAGCGTTGTAGTTGGTGTGTACAAAGTTGAACATTTCCTCTGAGGGCACAAAAAGACAGCTTATCCTACGCTTAAAAGATGTAGCTGAGGATGAAGTTAATAATGTTATAAAATGCGTAGAGGAAAATTTAATCGAAAGCCTAGGTATTGTCACACAACAACAACAACAGTGGATGGAAAATATACAGGTACATCGAAATGATGGCAACGAAAATGTGGTGAACAACAACGAATATATGCCGGGTAACGGTAGTTCAAAAATCGAACAAAATCATACCGACACCAAAGAAGGCGATGAAAATATTCAGACAACAACAATTTTATGGCTGAGAACGGTTCATCGATCAAAGCAAAATGTGATGAACAAAATTCAAACCAACCCAAAGCAAACACACAAACAAATGAAATGCTAGAAACAACTGAAGCCATCAACCCTCACACTTGTGTGTTCGAGCCTGTCGACGCCGTCGGCAGTGGTATGCTATCAGCAGCAGAGGCAATTTTAAGAGAAAAAGAAATAGCTCTACTTAAAAGAGAAATTGAAATACTGAAACGAGAGCACGATGTACTGCGTAAAGAAAATCAAATGTTAAAAATGATGGGTCAACAAAATGAAGTTTCTTTTGAAGGTGTTTCTCTTAGTTTGCTCAGTAATTTCATAGCAGAATTTGACGGTACGTCAGATGGTAATTTTTGGGTAACACAGTTGAAAGATATTAAGAAAACATCAGACTCAACGATTATGTATTCCGTGCGCTGTTTGCAACAAAATTAGTTGGAAAAGCACAATTGTGGTTGCATACGAGGCGCAACGCACCAGAGGAACACATAGATGAATTGTTGCAAAATTTTTGTGTGACGTTTGGTACGAAGGAGTCAAAGCTAGAGACTCGACGCAAGTTTGAGCAGCGTAAGTGGCGCTTTGGAGAAACATTTAACGAGTACTACGACGAAAAAATCATGCTAGCAAGTAAATTGCAACTTGAGGAGGATGAATTGTTGGAATATTTGGTCGACGGAATTTCAAATATACAGATTAAGACGCAAGCATCAATGCAACAGCATAGAAACACCACAGATTTTGCTGAAGTCGTTGGCAAATGTTAAACTGCCCCAAACAGACATCGAGTGGACAACAAAAAATCGAGTCGACTACTACTGTGGCTGGAGTACGCTGCTACAACTGCAACAGCATAGGCCACTATGCTGCTGACTGCAATAAACCAAGGCGGCTGCCTGGTACATGTTATGCGTGTGGGGCAACAGGTCATACAGTTTCTGGCTGCGAGCTCAACAAAAAGAAGAATATGTCGGAGGAAGAAAATAATTATGTAAGATATTTTAATTTTAGTGTAGACCGTAATTTTAATTTTAAGTTTTCTTTAGAATGCCTGATAGACTCTGGAAGCCCGGTCAGCCTAATTAGAAGAGATGTTGTTCCAAATGAATTTAAAATTTTTGATTTTCAATCTTCTTCATTTTATGGTCTAAATCACTCACCATTACAAATTGAAGGAAAATGTTTATGTTTTATTGAATTAAATAAAAATGTTTTTGAAATTGGAATATGATCGTGTTGTTATGAGAATCTATGAAGCATTCGATTTTACTGGGAAGAGATTTTTTATCGAAGTCAAATGCAAAAATTCTTATCGGCGAAGAAAGTATGCCAACGGAAATACGTAGCTATGATAATACAGACTTTGATAAAATGATTATGCCAATTGAAATATGTTCCGGTATGGAGGAAATTGATTTTAGGTTTGAATATGGTGTACCACAAATATGTTAGTGAAAACAATACAGAGGAGAATTTTCTAGGAAAACATATTTAAATATCAGCGTCCAACTTGAACGATACAAGGGTTTGAAATGAAATTGAAGGCGTTGAGTAAATATTAAACCATTTAATTTTTGATCCACGCTCGCAGACTTTCTTTACAGTGAAAAACAAGCCTTACAGGAAATATTAGATGATCTTTTAGAAAAAGGAGTGATCAAGCTAGTGAATCCAGTTTACGATCCCACCAATCGTTTTTGCGTTAAAAGAAAACCGGTTGAGTTTAAATGTGCGTCGGATTACAGGAACTTGAACAAATTTACAGGGAAAAATAATTATCCGATTCCAGTTGATTGATGATTTGTTGGAGACAATCACACAACAAAACTCTTTTTTTACAAAGTTAGATGCTTAAGAAATGGTTTTTTTCACGTTTCACATGAGCGAAGAGTCGGTGAAATACACGTCGTTTATTACACCTTTGGGTCAATATGAGTTTTTGCGAATGCCGTTTGGTCTTAAAAATGCACCGTCAGTTTTTCAAATGTTTATAAACAAAGTTTTTTCGGACTTGGTAAGACAGGCGAAAGTAACTTATGATTCTTAGAATGATATTATGATACCTACAGAAAGTGTCCATCGAACATTTTAGAAATCTTTTGGAAGAAGTAATGAAAGGGGGTGAAATCAACAAATTAGAGTTGGCGTCTTGACAAATGTGAAATTTTTAAGAAACGATCGAGTATTAGGTATCTTGGGATATACTATGATGCATCAGGCATTCGACCCCGCAGCAGATGAAAAAGTTTAGAAGTTATTGAGAAATTTTCGCCCTTCCGGCACAAGTTCACAAATGCGGAGCTCTTTTTGGGTTTATGCTCTATTTTAGAAGATTTATTAAAAGATTTCTTCACTAATAGGCAAAACCTCTATAATGATCTAACGAAGAAAGATAAAAAATTCGATGATAGGAACTCGGAATTAACAGGCTTTTGAAACGTTGAAATGTAAACTTTTAGAAGTCCCCAGTATTAGCATTGTTTTGAATCCCTTGTGCGTTTAGGAGTTTGGGGCAATTTTGTACAGAAAAAGGGAGATGGGAAATGGCATTTCCCATCTCAAAAGACCACAGAGTCCGAATCAGATTTTCATAGCTATGAAGTTGAGACTCTGGCCAATTATATACGCATTTAATAGGCGCATTTCGTGTATATTTTACCACGGCAGAAATTTTAAGATTATTACGGACTGCACATTCATTAATGTTAAATTGAATAAGAAAGAATTAAATCTAGAATAGCTTAGATGGGCATTGGAGATGCAAACTTTGATTACCTGTTGAGCATCCGTTCGTGGAAACGCATGGCACATGTCGATGCTTTGAGTAGATGTCAGAGGAAATATGTTTGATGGCCCTATACACGGCAGACGATAACAAGAAACTATTTTTCTGCATAAGTAAGATGCGTGTTTCTTAAATTTTGGGAAGTTATATTCCAAGACGTAGGACAAACAGCTACAAAAGGAAGTAAATTAAAGCAGCTTAAAGGAATATTTTTAGATATTATACAACCTCGAAATATATAAGTTTCGGATAGGGCGTACGAAGTTTCAACTTTCCAATGAATTTACAAGTTTTTATGGAAGCAAATGACGTTAGGCATATCTGTTATCGCAACAGGGTCCTCCGCAGGCGATGGACAAGTTGAAAGAATAAGACCCGAGTTTAGGTCCGATGATTTCGAAATAAGAGACCCGCGACAATACTTCATACTTGGGACGAAATCATAAGATACAGTCGAGTTATTACTCTAATAATAACAAATAATATGACTATAAAATAAATCAAGTGTTATGTTTGTTTGGGGTCATGCAGAAAGGGAAAAT
>PGFW01028260.1:0-15678 GCA_003123925.1 Haematobia irritans
CTATTATCGTAGGAGACGATTACTTTTATAACAATCATAATGTACAGCAACATCAATCAAACAATCCCACACACATGCAAAGAAACCCCAAGAATTTAACACCAGTGCCCTACAATCATCGTCAAGTTCAAAAGCCATCAGACTACCATTATGACAATCAAGCAGTGATTTATCATAGCGATGTTAGAAGGCATGAAATACTAACATCACCACCGCAGGATGATTTATCTAATCAACAGGATTTTATTAGTCTACAACATCCTGAAGCCTCTGAACTGCAACAGCTACCTCATTTCTTCCATTTAAATAATCGGGGACCATCACCTGTAGAAAAACCGGTGCATGCTTCGAATACAGATTTAAATTACCTTCGTGCTGTAGCAAGTTCTCTTTATAGTGAGGAACAAATAACTGGCCAAGCATCCAAAGCTGATTACAATAAATATTTCGAAGAATACATAAAAAAATATCCACGTAGAATACGACCGGTCTTTTGATAGTGAAAGTTATAAATAAAAGTAATGAAAGAAAAAGATGACCGATTTTTTGTTATTTTATTGTAATTGCTCGAAAGGAATATGTTTTGCCTGCACTAAAAAAAGTGAGCCCTCTATTTCACTAAAGCCAATTTTACTTCATGGAATTATTATATTTGGAAAAAGTTTCCTTTACTAAGACATTTCAATTAAAAAAATATTGATCATTAATTTCGTGATTGAATCATACAAAAAATATGGGTTGTGAGTCGCGATCTGTATGCTAGATAAATATGTCCACTTGTGAGTATGTGTTGAGAGTTAAAAAATGATCGTAGGTGAGTGTGTGTGGACTTACAGATTCCACTCGTGGGTGTGCGTAAATCCTAAACCAACCAAGTGTTGCCAGTAATTGGCGGATTTTCACCCAAATTGGGGATCATTTTGTGCCGTAAATGGGAACAAATTTCTGAGCTGGGGGACTTGGGGAATTTTTATTCTATAACTAATTTTTTTTTTATTTTTATTTCTATAATAAAATTTTATCAACATTTTATTTCTATAGAAAATTTTATAAAAATTTTATTTATATAGAAAATTTTGCCAAAATTGTATTTACATGTAAAAAAATTTCTCTTTTTTTCATATACAAAATTTTCTCAAATTTTATTTCTATTTAGAAAATTTTGTCAGAAGTTTATTTCTGTAGACAAGTTAAATCTACCATTTCTGGTAGAATTCTATCAACTTTGGTAACGTGTCTACCACCCAATTTTACTACTTGAATATTTAGCAGTAAATTTTCGTTCATAAGTACAAGGAGACCGAAATCCCATTTTCATATATCCAGCATTTGGAAGACGATCACCAGTTTCTTGGAGTTGTGGTTTGAAATCTTGATCTTGATTTTACAAAATTTAATTTTTTAAATATATTACTTGATTTTTCTAACAGCAGAGCACTTTGCTTCATTTTTTTTTTTTACTTGTCAAAAGTGTATTGGGGATTTTTGTGAGGAATTTAAATTTAAAATTGGGATTTTTGGGGACGAAAACATCATAATATTTGGGGGACATAGAAGTCAAGAAAAATTCTGGGCAACACTGCTACCGAACAAATATCGTCGCGAGAACAAATTCTATTAATGTGTGCCGTGAGCGGTGATAAGAATGTTCACTCACTACGATCGCACACCTCTGGTTGAATAGACAAAAGAAAAAATATATGTTATTTATTGTAGATATTAGCAAAAAATTTTATGAGGTTGTGGGTTTGTTATGCTATTAAATCCATGAAATCAACATCATTGGACTAATTTTAAAATAATACTTAAATAAATACTTATTGTATTAATCAATATTAGATCAACACGCGCATGTAATCTATACTTGTATTCATTTTATCAACACACGAATTTGGCAAACAACAAAGTGTACTCTTTGAAGTTTGCCAAGTGTTGTAAGCTTTTTTCAAAATTATTGCAATCATAATTTGCGTTTATCTAACACAATCCTACCCTTAAAAAATAATAAAAACGGCTGTACATATTAAAATTACCTGGTAAGAAAGTTGCAGGCAAAATTACTCTTGACGGCAAAGTTAAATTATTCGCAAACATAGTTGTTCGTGTATTTTTAGAGAACTTTTGTTTGCCAACAATTATTGGTCATTAATTATATGAATGGCTTCGAAGATGAAAATTGTGTAGTTGTTTTTATTAAAAAATTTCAATATCCTGTACATCAATGAGATTAGAGTGGGTATTACACGCAGATGAAGAGAATATGATCGCCCCCAAACATTGTTTTCAGGAGCAATTAATTTTTTGGACGGGTGAAACATGGTATATTTTTGTCGAAAAACGTTTTCTTTTATCGCAAACATGTTTGTCGATCAGATAATTAGTTCGGGTAGTCGCGTGTGTGTTGTCTGTATTTTGTGAGAGTCATTGAGGTATAGACAAATCTTTGCAACAATTCCCAAAACGTGATACGGTTATGATAGCCCAGCTACACAAAGGCAACTTATAAACAAGTATATACGCAGTTAGGGTTGGCACGATGATGGTTGCCGAAATCTGTAAAATCCGGGATTTGTGCGGGAACAAGTAAAAACAATCACATTTGTGTTTTCAATTTCATATATGAGGGCAGTTCGGAAACTTCTTAGCCTAGCAGCAAAAAGCGGCGGTATAAACAGAAAAAATTAAGTGTTTTGAACGTTTCCATCTCTGTTATGAACACACGGTTAAATTTTTGTTTTCGATCATATAGAAACAGGCTGTTCAAAAAAGACGCATCCGCAATTTTTTTACAATGGCAAAAAGTTAGAAATCGCGTGCTGTCATTAAGATATTTACATAAAAAAGGTTTTTCGGACAAGAAATTCATAATGATAATGGTGATTTGTTAGGTGAAAGTTGCTCCTGTCATGATGCAAGCAGTAAACAAAGTATATCAACAGCACTAATGCTTCGCGCGGGCCGAATCTTAAATACCCTCCACCATGTAACCAATATTAGGGTTTCCTTTGATATTTCAGGAGGGCTTGAGGACTTGCAGGACAGCTTCCGCGAAAATAAATTTAAAGATTTCCACCTATGAGGAGCTATATCAGATTTCCTGGATTATTAAGAACCATTTTTGTTTGCATTTTTAGAGGAATCATTAACATCTCCTTGCAAAAGTGTGCAAGAAAGATTATAGAAATAACGTCTTTGATTTGAAATGCTTAAATCTGTAGAAGTAAAATCTGGAAATTTTACATTGGGGAGTTTCAAGCAATTTTTCATTGATCAGTGCGGCCTTCTAGCACCCTCAGAAGTGAAGTCGGTCTATATGGAGGCATTACGCAATGGACCGATAAAAACTTAAATCTGATACACGGACGTTTTTTGTGAGCCTAAAATATCCAGAATATTACAAATATTATAGGCGAAATAGATAAAAACTACGGTTTCTAGAAACCCAAGGAGTTAAATCGGGAGATCGTCTTATGGGGGGCTATACTAAAATATGGACCGATACTCACCGTTTTCGGTCACAGCCAGTTTATTGGCCCGTAAAATACCCCTAGAGTTCAATTTTTCAGGCAATATTGGATAACAAACTTCGGATTCTAGAAGCCAAAGAAGTTAAAATCGGGATATTCGGCTCTATATGGGGTGCTATTAACAAACATGGATCAAGGGCACAGAGGTGTTTTAACCAATGACTATAAATCAACAGAATTAAAGTACGAGTTGCTTTGACACACCGCGGCCACCTATTCTGCGCTGATTTAGCTCCCAGTGACTTTTACCTTGTAAAACGCTTTGCCTGGCAAGCGTTTGTTACCACTCAAAGAAGTATCGCCATTCAGTTGTACCACTATTTTGAAGACCTTGAGGAAAACTAATTTTAATGAAGGGATAGAATTGCTAGAAAAGCGTTGGACTAAGTGTAATTGAAGCTTTGTCAGAAGATTATATTGAAAAAATAAAATATTTTTTTGAAAAACTAACTAATTCTCTTCATTGATGGGCTAAGAAGTTTCCGAAAACCGCACTCGTAAAATTTTTATTTTATTAGTAAAACAAGAATAGGCCCCATTTTTCAATACCCTGTGCCACACTGTGGAACAGGGTATTATATGTTGGTTATATGTTTGTAAGCATCTACACGTTACATGCCCGCCCTTGCATACACAAGGTCGTGCAGTTAGATTCCTGCTTCGACGAACGCCAAAAAGTTTTTCAGCGCTAAGATTATCCCACCTCAGGTAATGCCTGGTGGGCTACATCTGGGGTTTTCAAAGGCTTTCTATAATGGTTTCACTGGAGCAAATGTGGAACGCCTTCCGACGTCGCTTGTCATTGAGCGCTTAAATATGGAATGCGGGCAGACTCAGAGAGCAAGTCACATGTGGTATCACAATGGAAATGAATAGTCCTACAGTGAGCCTGATACATCGGGCTGCCACCTAACCTAACCTAACATGTAAATAATGCATGTTAGATTTTTTTTAGGTTGGAATCGGTTAGATTTAGATATAGCTTCCATATAATGATTGTCTTTCCGATTTAGGGCAAAAATGACCAAAATACTCACATTTTCCTTATAAATAATTTTTGGCTTTTCGAAAAGGATGCAATTTCGCCCAATGGTAGTAAAAAATCCAAAATTGTTAAGAAATTTCGCGTTAAATTTCTAATAAAATATGGTTAGAATGGAATACAATTTAAGTTTAATTTTCTCGACGAATTAGGCTCATTTTTCCCGATACATAGTTTTATAGTTTACTTTCTGTAGTGGCAGAAAGAGTTTTTCTTTTTCTGAAGAAAGCGAACATTGGTAAGTCAAGTTTTCGTTTTGACGCAGTCGTTTGCAACACACTTATCGTTAATTCGGGTATATCCTATCTCTTGAAAGAAAACTTCTTTATCACATAAAGGGGGAATTTTCGGTTTGTCTATAAATTTTCATTTGACAGCAGGAAAGTATTTTTCTTTTGTGTGTAAGGCTTTGAATTTAAATACAAATTCATTTCATTTGAAATATTGATAAAATAAAGATTTTAAAGGCGGGCTGGAGCAACATAGAATTTTTATTTTTTGAAAACTTTTGTATTTAATATTAGATAAGGGTAAACTAAATTTCCTTACAGAGTGAAGGTTGAATGAATTTCGTTAACACAAAGATTAATCCCTGCCAGCTTTCGATTTTCAAAACGCAAAATTTTCCTTACATCTATTTCTTCCGAACTACAAAAGATTATATGACACGAAATTTTAAACACACACAGAAAAAAATATCACCAAATATATTTCCAATAAAAAGTTAATTGAAGTTGATTTTTTTTTCAATTAATAATTAAATTGGTAGCAATTAAGATTTTAATCAAAGATAGAATACATTAAGTTAATTAAGTCAATGATTGAAAATTTTAAAATTTTAATTAAAAAGTTTTAATTGATCAAATAACAATTTTAAAGAAATTCGGAGACTAATGTCAGGTTAAAAAAAGTGATGAACATTTTTTTTTTTAAATTTTTATTAAAATTTTTTTCAAACAACAATTGTTAATACCAAATAAAATTTCTAAGCCAATTCAGAATGTAATTGAAAATAGGTTAACCTTTTTTAATTACTAAATTTAATTGAGTTTTGCAATCAAACATCATTAAATTTTTAATTGAATCAATAAAAAATTAATTGAATTTGGTAATGAAATTATTAATTGTTATAATCAAGATTTTTTCTATGCCCAATTAAAACTGTGCATTGATACTATCTTTTCGTGAATTGAAAGACAATCTAATAAAAAATTACATTGGATCAATTAATTTCGTGATTGAATGCAGAAAAATTTTTTTTGTGTGGCACTATTCTTATGGATAATGGAAATTTATTGGGAGAACTTTTTTGTCAAATATTGGAATGGTTCAGAGTCTTTAATTGGACAATAAGAATATTTTGCGTTTTGCTGAATCTCGACCGAAACCAGAATAATAGGTGTAATATTTGTTTTAAAGTCTTCCCTTTCAAAAGAAATGTTTAGATGAGAATGGGGGTCATAAAAATGAGTTTATATAAGCGCTTTATTAATTAAATCAATTTTTTTTTGAGTGGTAGCATAACTATGATGCAGTAAGAACGATGCAAGATGATTTCATTGGATTTCTATACTTTCAACATGAAATCTCATAGTTATGTTTTTGTATAATTTGCTTATCAAATGAACAATACGTTGAATTTTTTTGAAATAATAAAACGGTAAACAACCACGCCATATACTGCGCAATGGACTGCCCACAATAAAATAAATGAAGAATTACAGATCTGTAATCAGTGGGCTAAAAACTCGAATTTTTAGCAACGCGAAACATTTTGAAAGAAGCCAGTTGGCAATTTATACACGACCATGCACCGCTCAAAAAAAACTGTAAACTCTACACAATTAATAAATTAATTGGCAATGGCACTTTAAAGTTTAACAATTCAAAAGCAAAGAAACAAGAAATGCAAACAAAAGCAATAAAACTTGACAGACATATGGTCAGCTAATATTACTACACTGGAGATTTTATTATTAATCTTAATGATAAGTTTGTGAAACTGAGATTTTAAGGACACAAAATATAAACAAATTTAAATACCTGTTTTCAAAATAAATATCTTGGGTTCCTCCAGATACTCCAGCACAGTTTTTCTTTTCTTTTTGAAGTTGTTTCTTAAAGAATAAATTCTTTATTTATTGTGCCGTGATGGCGTTTTTTGTCACCCAACGAACTTTGTTTGAACACGAGAAGAAAATAATTTTAACAACAAAAAGATATTTTTTTTGTCTCAAACTTTGTTTGGAAGGGGAAAGAATTCATTTTTTGCGTGTAGATTTTCGATTTTCTACTTTTTATTCAACGCTAATTTGGAGGTGTTATCTTCAGATGAATAGACCATAACAACAAAATGACCAATATTTCGATAAACCCCAAGCGAATTCTGGATCAGCAGAATTGTATTCTTTAGTCAGGTGTTCGTTTTTACTTCACCCGCGGTTTGTCAGCTAATTTTTTGCGAAATTTAAAGAAGCAGAGAACAGTAAAGATTTCCTCCGGGAACCCGAAATTTTAGACAAAACGAAATTCCCTTTTATGTAAAGGTATTTCTTTAAGAGCAAATAAACTGAAATCACGGCAAAGCGAATTCTCTGATAATTTTTAAGCATGTTGTTTAAAAGAAAAAAAAATTACGTCAAATTAAATTTGTTTTTGTCTATAAATTTCCGCCCAGAAAAGAAAACTCCTCTGTCAGTGTTACGAAAATTTTATATAGCAAAAAATTAATATAATGTTGTTGTAAAGGATGATAGGTTTATAGTTTCTCCGTAATTTAAAGAATGGTGATAGTGAATTTGAAATTCCTAAATACAGATATCTAAACAGGTTTTTGGCATAATCATTTTTGACAGAAAGCACACCAAAAAAAAAGTTTGGAAACGAAAAAGTTTTTCTTTTTGTTAGTTTTTTGAATGTTTTCGAACATTTTTAAACTTTTATCACCAAAAATTCTTTTGTTACAAAATTTTTTATTTTTGCAATAAAAAAAAATCAATTTTTTGAATCCAAAGGCCGCCACACCATTTCGTTTATAGCAAACAAATGTTCTTATTCTGACGCTTAGGCTTTAATAAGACACCTTTTGAAGTTTTATAGTAAAAAATGTTAATATAACTAGTAGTGCGTAAATGTCCGAACATATTTTTGGAATCTTCGGAACATTTTTGGAATATATGAAAACACAAAAAACAAATATTTGGTGTTCAGTCGACACCACGACCTTTTGTATCCAATTGATCCACGGTGGCCAACTAAAATGAATGTTTCTGTCAAATAAAGTTTTTTTTTTATACCCTCCACCATATGGATGGGGGTATATTAAATCTTGTCAATTCCGTTTTGTAACACAATCGAAATATTGCTTCTAAGACCCCATAAAGTATATATATTCTGTCGATCTGAAGCATGTCCGCACCGTCCGTGCTGTTGAAAATCACCGCTATCGACTTGAAAACTTCGGCACAAGTAGTTGTTATTGATGTAGGTTCGGATGGTATTGGCCAAACAAAAAAAAAAAAAAATTGGGGGGGGCCATATGCGGTCCACTTTTACGTATAGCCCCCCATAATACAACCGGACCCCCAATTTGGGCTTGTGATTGCTCTAACGAGAAAGCAAATTTCATGACCGATCGCCGGCTGAAATTTGGTAGCATGGTGTTAGTATATTGGTCTCTAACATACCATGCAAAAATTGGTCCAAATCGGTCACTTTTACGTAATAGCCCCCCATATAAATCGGACCCCCCATATTTGGCTTGCAGATTGCTCTCAAAAAGAAGCAATTTGTATCCGATCCGGCTTAAATTTGGTAGATGGTCGTTAGTATATCGTCTCTAACAAACCATGCAAAACATTGGTCCATATCAGTCCACTTTTACGTATAGCCGCCGCATATAAACGGACCCCCAAATTTGGCTTGCGATTGGCCTCTATAGAGAAGGAAAATTTCAACGCGATCCGGATGAAATTTTGGTAGCAATGGCTGTTAGTATATTGGTCTCTAACAACCGTGTTAATAACTTGGTCCATATCGGTCCCATAATTATATATAGCCCCCATATAAACCATTCGCAGATTTTGAGCTCCGGAGCCTCTTAAGAGGAGCAAAAATTAATCCGATCCGGGTTCGAAATTTGGTACGTGGTGTTAGCTATATGGTCCCTCAAACAAGCATGCAAAAATTGGTCCATATCGGATTCACATAAATTATATATAAGCCCCATATAACGCGATCCCAGATTTTAACGGTCCGGAGCCGCCTCCTTAGAGGAGCAAAATTAATCCGAATCCGGTTGAAATTTTTTGGTAACGTGGTGTTTAGTATATGGTCCTAAACATACCATGCAAAAAATTGGTCCCATATCGTGTCCAGTAATTATATATATACCCCAAAATAACCTGATTCCCAGATTTGGTTTGCGGATGCCTCTAAGAGAGAGCAATTTTCATCCCGATCCGAACCTGAAATTTGGTAATGAATATTAAGTATAATAGTCTGCTAAGAAACCATTCAAAAATTGGTCCAATCAGTCCATAATTGTATAATAAGCCCCTAATAAACCGAATCGCCGAGATTTGGAACTCCGGAATCACTTGGACGAGCAAAATTCATGATGCCCGATCCGGTTCTAAAATTTGGCAAACGTGGTGTTAATATATGGCCGCTAAATAAGCATGCCAAAATTGGTCCATATCACTCTATAGTTTATATATAGGCGCCGATTCCATATAGCCGATCCTAATTCATCAACACAAAAATTGGTCCCAATATCGGTTCATAATCAATGCTTTGGCGCCATTCGGGGCAAAAATAATCTAGCAATATTTGTCGATAATTTTATTCCTAGAATAAGAAAATTTTGTCAAATTTTAATTTCTATAGAAAATTTCTTGGAAAAATTTTATTTATGTAGAATAATGTTGTCAAAAATTTTAAAATTCTATAGAGAAATGGTTGTGAAAAATTTTAAATCCTTTTCAAAAATTTAGTAAAAATTCGGTATTTTCTATTAGAAAATTTTGTCAAATTTTATTTCTATAGAAAATTCTTTGTCAAACTTAATTAATATACGTATGTTAATCGGCATTTTTAAGTTTTTAGATATATAGCCACGGTTATGGACTACGTGGTATATATTGACGGTAATAGGGAAGTTTTTAAAGATCGCAAAATTACCGCAACCCAAGTAAATCGATGTGGATGACAGTCTTCAGTAGAAGTTTTCCTACGCAATCCATGGTGGAGGACATAGGGTACAGGCTTCGGCCGGCCGAACTTTACGGCCGTAATGTACTTGTTTTACTTAAGCTTTTCGTAGGCGTCTCTGAAAAGTGGACCGTTGCGTTTCTTTTGTGCGTTGATGGCTATAGCGATAATTGTCTTTGACTGACAATTAACACTGCAATAGCATCCAGTTGATAGTGTTTTGGCTTACAAACTGTATGGCCCGGTTCAACTTCTTCGTCAGGCGAAAGTAAAATTCAAAAAATTACGAAATCGAATTAATTTCTTCTAACATTTGTTTGTATAACAGAAAAGGTGCTATATAACTTAAAACGCCTCGTGGAAGTGAGAAAGATGTGAAGGGAAGATGCAAATAGCCAGAAAAGCTGTAGTCTGTTAATGATGTTTATTTTTAGCATCCTATAAAATAATTAATGTTTATCAACAAAGAGTATATACTCTTTCTCGTAAACACAACTTGTCCTTGTAGCGAAAAGCAAATAGGAAACAATATTTGTTTGTACAAAAATTCGTTTGGGAGGAAAGATTTATTTTTTGCGTGTATCTTTCCACTATTGGTTAAATCACGCTTGTTGTTTCTAGCTAACATAAGGAGGCAAATTTCGTAAAAATAGATAATGCTATAAGGGAATTAAGTCGGTTTAAAACACATTGCTTTTTGTGAGTCTACCCGGCGCTTTAACGTTCAGCAACGTGAGATTTATGTTTGTCTAATTGAACGCTCTATACTATTTTTGGAACTTAACTTATGTTCATCGAATTTTAAAACCAATTCTAAAATTTTCCCGCCAGTTGCTTGACCAGAGCTTGTTGTGTTTCCAAGTGTGCGTAAAGGATTTAATTTACCACCCACCATTGACGCAAATAGCTTTGAAGCAATTTTTTGACCAATTCCAACGAATGCTCGTAGCAACGTTTCAGTTTTATCACTAAAGGCAGGACAGCAGACCAGGCTTTTTCTTGGCACTGTGGTGAGGGATCGGCTATTGCTTCGCGGATTTCTTTACCAGCACCCTGCAAAATACAATAAAATAAAAAAAATATATATTAGAACAATAATTAATAATATATTAAATTTATTAAAAAACAAGCAAAGGAAAGTGTTATAAGTCGGCGGCGGTGCCAGACTATATTAAGTACCCCTGCAACACTTGTAGATCTACTTTTTTCGCCATATCAAAATTCCGTCAAAATGTGTTGGGGTGCTATTTATAAAGGTTTCTGTTCCCCTAATACATGCATTTAAATTCTGACTCGACATGCAATGTGAAACGCCGTTCGGACTCGGCTATAAAAAGGAGGTCCCTTGTCATTGAGCTTAACATGGAATCCGGGCCAGCACTCAGTGATAAGAGAAGAGGTTCTCACCAAATGTGTGTATCAAATGGACTGAATAGTCTAAGTGAGCCTGATACATCGGGCTTGCCACGCCTAACCTAACCTAACCTAAATTGACTCGACCTGGACAAAATTGTTAAGACTTTCCAAAAACTGTAGTCTTAGTAAATTTCAATCCAACTCCCCTTGCGTGGAACAACAATGTTAGTAAAATATGGAAAAACATTTAATCTGAAGCAATTTTAGGCAACTTTGCAAAAAAGTTGTATTTTATGATTTATCCGGCAATAAAGCTATGTATTACATGTATAGGAAATTAATAAAGTTATTTTTACACGTTTTCGACACGTTTTGGCCATTTTTGTCGAAATAAGAAACACATATATATGCGAGCTATATCGAAATCTGAACCGATTTCAAACAAATTTGGTATGCATAGTTACAATGTTATTTCACCTAAATCGGATCAACTAGTTGACCTCTGTTGTTATATGATGAAAATCGGGGAAATAATATTATATATATATATATATAATATAATATATATATATATATATATATTATACTATAATAGTAATTATATATTATATATATATATATATATATATATATATATATATATATATATATTATATATATATATATATATATATATATATATATGATATATATATATATATATATATATATATATATATATATATATATATATATATATATAAATCTGAACCGATTTCAACTCCACAATTGGAGCCACCCGTGGTGCAATGGTTAGCATGCCAGCCTTGCGGCATTAGCACAAGGTCGTGGGTTCGATTCCTGCTTCGACGGCGAACACCAAAAAGTTTTTCCAACGGGTTGATTTATCCACTCAGTATCTGATGACATTTCATGAGGGTTTTCGAAGCTTCTCTAAGGTGGTTCACTGGCAATGTGGAACGACCGTCTTCGGACTCGGCTATAAAAGGCAGATCCTTGTCATTGAGCCTTTATGGAATCTCGGTAGCACTCGTGATAAGAGAGAAGTTCACCAAATGTGGTATACAATGGACTGAATAGTCCTAAGTGAGCCTGATAACATCGGGCTCGCCACCTAAACCTAACCTAAACCAAAATTTTGCAACTTGACTATAGCTACTATTAGTGTCTACTCCCTTGTGCAAAATTTCAAATCAATTCGGCAAAACTGCTGCTTTGGGGCCTATAAGTGCATATCGGGCGAAAGATATTTATATGGGAAGCACCTAAATCTGAACTCGATTTCAATCCAAATTTGCCCGCACACTTTGACTATACGACTATATGCATTGCTTCCTTAGCAAAATTTCAAAGCAAATCAGGTATAAAATTCTGGCGCTGGGTCCCTAATAGTAGGCATATCGGGCGAAAGTATATATGGTGTTTTATCTAATCTGCAACCTCTTCAAAAACGAATAGTCTATCGACCAGATTAGGATGCGCAAAATTTGGCATTGCACAAATCGCCTCAGACTTTGATCACCAAAAGTGTTACACAGACAGCAGACGGACATGTCTATATCGACTTCAGGGACTCGACCCTGAGACGAATAATTGCCAAAGACACCATGTGTCTTATCCTCGTCTGGGGTGTGCACAAACATATGCACTAACTTATAATACCACTGTCTTTCAACAGTGTGGCGGCCAGGGTATATTTATAAGAAGACCGTTTTTGCTAACAGTTTCGTTTTTCTTTCAAAATGTAAAAAAAAATAAATATTATTTATAATATTTCATAGACGCGTTTTTGCTACAGTTTGCGTTTTTCTTATCAAATGTAAAAAAATATAATATTATTTATAAATAAAAAAAAACTATACCAAACAAGAACGTTTGCGAACATAAGTATATCAGTACTAAACACGCCTATATTGCATTTGTAGTTTAATGTATAAGGTTTTCTGGCTTTAACGCTGCATTGTTTTTTGAATTTAATGCAGATCGTTAGCAAAAGCGTAACGAAAATACTTTTGTAAAAGTAAAAAGATTCTCTAAGATAATTTTTAAGATCGGTATTATTTTATGTACTCAAATTTTAAAGATAAAATGATAAAATGTAGTGAAAAAAAGTTCTGATGTAAGTTTAATTGCTTCATCATATAATCACTTTGAGCCAATGTATCATCCAACTGTGTGTAAAACTATCGTCTGGATATGTGGGTTTTGTGTGTGGTTGAAATACGGGATGTCTTTGTGGATAGCCGTTGCCAGAATTGTTTCATCAACAAAAAGCGCCATAATTTGCCCAAAAAAACTAGCCTTAAAACAACAAACCAAATTAGAATATGGAGAAGTTGCATGTTTTTACTAGAACGGTTTTTCCGGTAAAAAACATGCAAGAAGGTTCCACACATTTAGCCATAAAACAAGTCAATTTTTGCGGATATATTGCCACAAATGTCAATTATAAGTGTTTTAGAAAAATATCATCTGTTATTATACCTGCGCCACACTGTGGAAAGGGTATGAGTTAGTGCATAACACTCAAAAAAAAAGAGACAGATCACATCTTGAGTATGTATAATTTTCGCAAAAACACGATCACGAGTTTTTTTAGTCAAACTAACGATCTTTATATCTCAATAACCGTCACCTTTAATCATGCTCTCGTTTTCACTTCTACGCACTCTTAGGAAGAAGATTTCAAACGTAACACATGCTAAATTCACAGAAAAACTTTTCACGAAAAATTTTCAAATTAAAGTCTTAATAGAGTTTTAAAAAATACTCAAATAAAAATGTAATTGATTTAACACATTTTTCAATTGAAACCAAAATCAATCACAAAACTAAATAGTATCAATTTTTTAATTGTAACAATTATTTTTTTTAAATTGATACTATCATTTCTGTGATTGAAGACATTTCAATTAAAAAAATAATTGGATCTATTAATTTCGTGATTGAATCAGAAAAAAAAAATTTTGTGTGTTGTGAGTCGCGATCTTGTATGCTATTGATAAATATTGTCCACTGTGAGATGTGTGAGAGTTTAAAAAATATTCGGTAGGTGAGTGTGTGTGTATTACAGATTTCCACTCGTGGGTGTGCGTAAATCGCTAAACCAACCAGGCTGGTTGCCAGTATTGGGAGTTTATCCCCAAATTCGGGGATCATTTTGTGCCGATAAATGGCGACGAAATTTCTAGCTGGGGCGCTTGGGTAGGATTTTTCTATTCTATATTAATATTTTTTTTTTATTTTATTTCTTATATAAAATTTTATCAAACATTTTATTTCTATAGAAATTTTTATAAAAATTTTATTTATATAGAAAATTTTGCACAATTGTATTTTACATGTAAAAAACTTCTCCCGTTTTTTCATATACAAAATTTTCTCAAATTTTATTTCTAATTTAGATAATATTTGTCAAGAAGTTTATTTCTGTAAGACAAGTTAAATCTACATTTCTGGTAGAATCTATCAACTTTGGTAACGTGTCTACCACCCAAATTTTACTCACTTGAATAATTTAGCAGATAAAGTTTTGTTTCATAAGTACACAGGAGACCGACAATCCCATTTTCATTATATTCGACAGCATTTGGAAGACGATCACCAGTTTCTTGGTAAGTTGGGTTGAAATTTGATCTTCGATTTTACAAAATTTTAATTTTTTAAATATATTACTTGAATTTTCTAACAGCAGACGCATTTTGCTTCATTTTTTTTTTTTACATTGTCAAAAAGTGTATTTGGCGGATTTTTTGTGGGAATTTTAAATTTAATATTGGATTTGGGGACGAAAACATCATATATTTGGGGGACATAGAAGTCAAGAAAAATTCTGGCAACACTGCTACGAACAAATATCGTGCGAGAACAAATTCTATTAATGTGTGCCGTGCAGCGGTGAGTAAGAATGTATCACTCCGGATGCACACCTCTGGTATGAATAGACAAAAGAAAAAATATATGTATTTTTGTAGATTTAGAAAAAATTTTATGAGGTTGTGGTTGTTATCTATTAAACCATGAAATCAACATCATTGGACTAATTTTAAAATAATACTTAAATAAATACTTATTGTATTAGATCAATATAATCACGGCACATGTAATCCTATACTTGTATCATTTTATCAACACACACGATTTGTTCAAAACAAAACAGTGTACTTTGAAAGTTTGCGGAAGTGTGTGTAAGCTTTTTTCAAAATTATTGCAATCATAATTTGCGTTTATCTAACACAATCCTACCCTTAAGAAATAATTAAATACGGCGTACATATTAAATTACTGGTAAGAAAGTTAGAGCAAAATTACTCTTGATCGTGCAAAGTTAAATTATTCGCAGAACATAGTGTTCCGTGTATTTTTAGAGAACTTTTGTTTGCCAACAATGTTATTGGTATTAACATTTTATATGAATGGCTTCGAAGATGAAAATTGTAGTGTTTTTGATTAAAAAATTTCATATCCTGTACAGTCAATGAGATTAGAGTGGGTATTACACCAGATGAAGAGAATTGGATCGCCATCCCAACATGTTTTCAG
>PGFW01028261.1:4589-16145 GCA_003123925.1 Haematobia irritans
AGAGAGGATCAAGATTTTTGCATGGTTGTTAAGATCTATACCCAATATACCTAAATTTCAGCCCGATCGGAATGAAAAGGCTTTCTGTAGAAGCTCCACAAGCCAAATTGAGGGTCGACCCTTTATATGGGGGCTATACGTAAAAAGTGACCGATATGGCAATCACGACTACAATCGATAACAACTACTGTGGGCCCAAGTTAAAGTCGAATACTTTGTTTCGTTCGGGAAAGTGAAGGACGGACGGAGCGGACAATGCTTAGAGACTCAGAATTTCACGAAAGAGATATGGGGTCTTAGAGGCAATAAATTATGTGAATAATACAACGGAATGCGTTTCCACCCACATCCAAGAAGACACGTATAAGGTTTATAAATGAGTAATTGGGTATGGTGCGGTTGCACTGAATAAGCAAAAATCTTGGGCCTTAAATAAAACTAAAACACGCACTGTATCTTTTAGTATACAACCAGAAAAATTATTGTTCTTAAAAATTTTGACGGCGATTTGAATCAAAAGTTTATTGGCAATTTAAAAGCATAACGCTATATTAAAAATATGTTTGTCCGTAAATTGGTAGTACTATCTGAGTAGCTCCAAACAGCACCGCTGGCCACACCGTTTTGTAAGACTTCTACCAAAATGGTAGATTTTTTACTGTTTGGTAAGATGGTTAAATTCTTGATGTTTTGGGTAATTTCGCAAATATTGCATATCCAAACCAGAGTACGTCCAGAAATTTTCCTATAGAAATAAATTCTGACAAAATTTTCCATAGAAATAAAAAATTCTACAAAAATTTTCTATAGAAATACAATTTTGACAAAAATTTTCTATATAAATGAAATTGTTTAGAAAAATTTCTAAGTATTCAATAAAATTTGTTGTTTTGTTTTTTTTTTTTGATTTCAGCCATAAAACCATACATTGACTACAACTACAACCAAACAGAGGAAAAGAATGTTTGTGAAAATTTAATTATGGGCAAAGCCTATAGGACTGCAAGATGGGTGGATGGACGCACGTTTCGGAATTACCACATTCATCAGTCATCCTCTTACTGCAGGCAAACAATTTGGATCAAAATTTTTTATAGAAAATAAAGTTTTGACAAAATTTCTACAGAAAAATAAAAATTTTGACAAAAATTTTCTAGAGCAGAAAATAAAATTTTGACAAAATTTTCTACAGAAAGTAAAATTTTGACAAAAATTTTCTAACAGAAAATATAAAATTTGGGCAACATTTCCTATAGAAATAAAATCTAGACAAAATTTTCTTTAGAAAATAACATTTTAACAAAATTTTCTATAGGAATAAAATTTTGACAAATTTTCTTTAGAAATAACATTTTGACAAAATTTCTAGTAGAAAAAAAATTTTGACAAAAAGTTTTCGTATTAGAATACAATTTTGTAAAAATTTGGCTATATGAAAAAAAAATTGACAAATTTTCTATAGTAAAAAAATTTTAACAAAATTTTTCTATGAAAAATAAAATTTAGATATACTTTTCTTTAGAAATAAAATTGTAAAAAATTTGCTTATAGGAAATAGAAATTTGACAAACTTTTCTATATAATGACATTTATACAAAATTTTTTATAAAAATTTTTGACAAAAAATTTTCTATAGAAATAAAATTTTGACCATCAATAATTTCTTTATGAAATGTTAAAATTGTTGATAACATTTTCCGATAGAGAAATGATAAAATACTTGACACATTCTATCCTAGATAGAATAAAATTTGACAAAGATTTTCATAGAAATAACGAAATATTTGCAAAGTTTTCTAGAGAAATATAGAATTTTGGACAAAATATTTTCTATAGAAATTAAAATTTTGAGCAAAATTTCTATAGAATAGAGATATTTGTAAAGAATTATGACTATATGAAAAAAATTGGTGCAAAATTTTCTATAGTAAGTAAAATTTAAACAAAATCTTTCTATGAAAATAAAATTAGATAAACTTTTCTCTTAGAAATAAATTTTGTAAAATTATGCTATATAGGAAATTTATAAATTTAGGACAAAACTCTTCTTATAGTAAATAACATTTATACAAAAATGTTATTAATATAATAATATGTTGTTTATATAAAAATAAAATTTAGAAAAGTTTTCTTATAGAAATAAAAAATCTGGACAAAATTTTTCTATAGTAATAAATTTTTGGACATCCAATTTTCTAAAAGAAATAAAAATTATGGACAGTAACTTTTCTATAGAAAATAAATTGGACAAAATTTCTATGGAAATAAATTTTGAAAAAAAATTATCTATTAGAAATAAAATTTTGTAAAAATTGTTATAGAAACTACAAAATCTTTGGACACATACATTTCTAGAGACATAAAATTTTTTGACATATTTCCTATAGATATAGAAATTCCTCTATGGAGACAAAATTTTTCTTTAGGAAATAAAGATTTTGACAATAAATTTTACCTATATGAAAACTAAATATTTAGCACTGAACTACTTTTTCTTATAGAAATAAAATATCAATTTGAACAAAGATGTTTCTATGGAAATAAGAAATTTGAAAAAAAATTTCTATAGAAATAAAATTTTGTAAAAAATTTGTTGTGAACATTTATAGAATAAGCAGTTTTTAGATTGAGTAGTTGATTGGTATTTGTTTTTGTGATAAAATTTTGCTCAATTTGGTAAGATTCATTTTTGCTCGAATAACAACCGTGCTCTATAAGTAAAAAACTAAAAATCAAATTTTGACCAAAAATTCAAAAAAAGCTACAAATTTTAAGTTAAATAATATTAACCAGGTTTTTAAGTAATGTGGGTAAAAAACGACTTTCTAGTGTAAAAGTATCTCTGTTCTCTACTTAAATCAAATTATTCATTTTTAAACTTAAACCTTAGTTTAATGCGCACTGAATTTTATAAGATACAACAAAACAAAAAACATAATTTTTCTTAATGTTGTATGCAGATGATCTTTGTTTTACCATTTTATATATATATATATTTTTTTTTTTGGAGGAATCGGTGATCTTGTGCATTTAAGATTTAATAAAATCAAGTACGCAAAACTCAATTTTAAACGAGAATTGAGTCCTAAAGTTATCCTTACTTCAATTCTCCACTTCTTTAGGTCTGAATCAATACCAAATCATTAGTCTAAAGACAAAAATATTTGGAACCGGGAAATCTGTTTTTTAGTGTGTGTGGTGTTATTGTACACTCAAAAAAAAGTTTAGTTTAGACCAAAAATGTTGAACCTTTCCCTTAAAGATTTCAGGTATTGATTCCCAGCATTCTTGAAAATAAAGACATTTTTAGCGACCTATCTGGCTTTAAATCTAGGATCAATAAAATTAAAATTAGGATACTGATCTCATTTATCGAATTTTCATTATCTTTTCGCGGTGTATTTAATAAATTACAAATTATAATGGAAACTTCAAAGAACAAAATATTTCTTAATTCCCAAAAAAACTTTAAACGCCAACGATCCAAATCCTCAAATTAAGTATCAGCCTATATTTGAATCGTTTTTAACTTAAATCTACAGATTCGATATTCAGTTAATTTAAGGACGATTTTTTACCCTGCGCCAACACTGTTGGAACAGGGATTATAAGTTAGCATATGTTTGCAACACCCAGAAGTAGACGAGATAGACACATGGTGTCTTTGGCAAAAATGCTCAGGGTGGGCTTCTGAGTCGATATAGCCATGTCCGTCTGTCCGTCAGCGTGAACACATTTTTGTAATCAAAGTCTAGGTCGCAGTTTTAGTCCAATCGACTTCAAATTTAGCGCAAATAGTGTTTTTGGCTCAAGAATAAGAACCTATTGATTTTGAAATCGGTTCAGATTTAGATATAGCTCCCATATATTTATATATTTCGCCGATATGGACTTATGATGACCCAGAAAGCCAGAGTTTTACCTAATTTGCTTAAAATTTTGCACAAGAAGAACAATTAGTACATATAGTTCAAGTGTGCAAATTCATTGAAATCGGTTCAGATTTTAGAATATAGCTCCCATATATATCGTTCAGCCGATTTACACTAATATGACCACAGTGGCCAATCTGTTACACCGATTTGATTGAAATTTTGCACAAAGAGTAGAATTAGCATTGTAGCTATGCGTGCCAAATTTGGTTAAAATCGATTCAGATTTAGATATAGCTCCCATATATATCTTTCGCCCGATATGCACTTATATGGACCCAGAAGCCAGAGTTTATCTCGAATACTTGAATTTTGCACAAGGAGTACAATTCGTAGTATAGCCATGTGTACCAAATTTATATTGAAATCGTTCAGATTAGATATAGCTCCCATATATATGTTTTCTGATTTCGACAAAAATGGCAAAATACAATATTTCCCTTGTTAATTCGCCATTGTTAAATCGAAAAGTTGTAAAAATGACTCTAATTTTCCTGAACTTCTAATACATATATATCGAGCGATAAATCATAAATAAACTTTTGCGAAGTTTCCTTAAAATTGGTTCAGATTTAAATGTTTCCCATATTTTTTTACTAAAATTGTGTTCAACCATGTGCATTAGCCAACTTAAATTTGAGTTCTTATTATTTTTGTAGAAGTCTGTCAATTCTGTCCAAATCGAGTGAATATTTAAATGTATGGTATTTGGGACAAACCTTTATATATAGCCCCCAACACATTTGACGGATGTGATATGGATCGAAAATTTAGATCTACAAAGTGGTGCAGGGTATAATATAGTCGGCCCCGCCCGACTTTAGACTTTCCTTACTTGTTTTTTACTAAAATTGTGTTCCACCCTAGTGCATTAGCCAACTTAAACTTCACATTAACTCATTCTTCCTGAATTCTTTCATTAAAATAACGAAATTTTCATTCATTTTCGTAAATTACGAAGAACATTTTACGAATATACGAACTTCTTATGAAACATTCTACATTAACTTTTTTCGTAAAAAGTTCCGTACTTTTAACGAAACTTTCTTACATTTCATGAATTTTGTGAAGAAGTTGTTTACGAATATTTTACGAAAACATTCTGGCGTTTAAAATTTCTTGATAAAAAGTACGAAACATTTTCTTTGAAATAACGAAGAAGTTTCATTGAAGTTTGTAAAATTTCCGTTCTGCGCATTAAATTGTCTTTTATAATGTGCTGTGAGTGTATTCCTTTATTCTATTTTTTTTATGCAAGTTATGCACTTCTCATTTGGGTGATAGCGCGCTATGTATAAAAGTGAAGACAATAAAACAAAAATTTATTTCAAAAACTTAAGATGTAAAGTAGTGATGTCATTTTTCACACTTGCAACTTACAACCAAATGACACTTTCGACTATAATTTTTTTTCTAAAAGTTCGAACATTTTCAGAAAAAAGTACGAAATTTTTTCATAAAAAGTACGAAAATTTTTCATAAAATCTACGAAAATTTTCATTAAAAAGTACGAAAACATTTTCATAAAAAGAAAGAAATTGTTTCATAAAAAGTACGAAGATTTTTCATAAAAAGTACGAAGATTTTTCATAAAAAGTACGAAGATTCTTCATAAAAAGTACGAATTTTTTTCTTACAAACTACGAAAATTTTGGAAGAACTTTTCTTCGTAAAAAGTACGAAATATTTCGTACTTTTAATGAAAAGTTTCTTTGGTTGTAAAACAATGACAAATTTCGTACTTTTAACGAAATTTTTCGTTCTTTTTACGAAGAAAATTCTTTCGGTGTAGATTTTGTAAAAGTCTATCAAATTCTGTCCAAATCGAGTGATATTTAAATGTATGTATTTGGGACAAACCTTTAAATATAGCACCCAACACATTTGACGGATGTGATATGGTATCGAAAATTTAGATCTACAAAGTGTTGCAGGGTATAATATAGTCGGCCCCGCCCGACTATAGACTTTCCTTACTTGTTTTAAATCAAAAATGTGTTGCTTTACTTTAAGGCAAATAGGCATTGGTTCAAAGACATACGACTTTAATGGAGAGACTGAAATTTCCAAAATTGTGTTATATAATTGAATAAAAAATGCAAAGATTATAAAATTTATTTTAATTAAAATTTCACATTCTAAAATTTAGGTTACATAATCGCTAATATCACGTAAATATTTTTTTTTCAGTGTACATTTCTTCTGTTGGTTAAGCAACTTTTGTCAAAAATTTTTTCTATAGAAAATTTTTTCAATTTTTTTTTCTGTAGAAAATGTTTGTCAAAATTTTATTTCTATTGAAAATTTTGTCAACATTTTATTTCTATAGTGGGAAATTTCTTTGGTCTGACAGAATTTGTATTCTGTGGTTGTATAACATGTTAAATAACAGGCCTCCTCTTTGACCATGCTGGATTGGTCATACAACAATGATTGCATCTCATATAAAAAGTACATTAAGAATTTCTCAAGAGAATGGGTCTTTGTGAAGTAATTTTAAGCTCACAATGTCTCTCTCGCTATCCCTCTGTCACTCCATCTACTTATCAAACACCCACTCTGGTATACATTTATTATAGCAACAAAGTTCTAATTTACAAATGTAGAATACTTAAATGAAAGGGGCTACAGATGTTGAGGATTTACAAGAATTTTGTGCGTCGATCCTTTTGGGTCTATAATGAATTTGAATCTGAAATGAATTCGATATACCACTTTACAAATGGATTTGTTGCAATGGATTAATTACACAGAGACCCATTCTCTCCAACACATACACACACGCACAGACAGACAGATAGAATCATTTTGATCCCATTAGTAGTGATAAAGTATATCACACATTTACCACACATTTGGTATGATAACAAGAAATAAGAAATGAAGAGAAAGAAACCAAATGATTTTCTACACAGAAAAAAATATCACCAAAATATTTCCAATTAAAAAGATAACTGAAGTTGAAATTTTTTTAATTAATAAATTAATTGATACAATTAACTTTTTAATCATGATATAAACATTAAGTTAATTAAGTCAATGATTGAAAATTTAAAAAATTTTAATTAAAAAATTAATTGATACAATTAACTTTTTAATCAAATTCGGAAGACTAACTCAGTTAAAAAAGTGCTGATTTTTTTTTTTAATTAAAAATGTATTTCAAACAATCATTTGTTAATCCAAATAAAAACTCTAAGCCAATTCAGAAAGTAATTAAAAATAGTTACCTTTTTTAAAATAAATTAATTGAGTTTTGCAATCAACATCAATTAAATTTTTAATTGAATCAATTAAAAAATTAATTGAAATTTGCTAAAAAATCAATTAATTTTTTAATCAAGAATTTTTTCTATGCCCAATTAAAACTGTGATTGATACTATCATTTTCGTGATTGAAGACATTTTCAATAAAAAATTAATTGGATCAATTAATTTGGTGATTGAATCAGAAAATTTTTTTTTTGTGTGTAGTCATAGTTTCTATAGAGATGAAAAGGGAATATTTTATAAAAACAGGATTGTTAAAGTGCCGATACAATTGATATCCATGGAAATTAAATTGTTGGTTTTTTATTAGACCTGAATAAGAAAACATCGTATGTATATGTGTAAATGAAAGATAGCCCTTAAGGGGATTATGGTGTAGGCTTTAAATAAAAATTATAAAAAAGTTTTTTTTTAGATTATGAGGTAGTTTTAAAATGGGATGAAAGAACACAGTTTGGTATGTGGATTAAAATAGATGACTTGAGAAGAAAAGAAAAAATCTAAGACAGAAATGAAATTCAAGTCCTTAAAATGCCATCAGGGATGGCCAAATAGGTAATGAGCAGCGAGAAAATAGTGAACCCATCCATGAAAGCAATTGCAATTTTAGCAATTGCAACATGATACAAAATAAGTTCAAACTTTTTGTCAATTTAAGAAAGTTTAATAAATATTATATTTTTTTGGTGCTGTTGAATTAAAAATTGGTTAAATGTCTGAGCTTCATATTGCGCTGAAGACATTTAACAAATTTTAATTCAACAGTCACCAAAAAAATATAAATATTTATTAAACTTTCTTCAAATTGGACAAAGTTTTAACTTTATTGTATCATGTTGGGCAATTGCTAAAATTGCAATTGCTTTCCATGGTGGTTCAACTATTTCCTCGCTGCTCATTTACCATTTGCCATCTCTGAAGCGCATTTTAAGGACTTGAATTTCAATTTCTGTCTTAGATTTTTTCTTTTCTTCTCAAGTCATCTGAATTTTTAATCCACATACCAAACTGGTGTTCTTTCATCCCATTTTAAAACTACCTCATAATCTAAAAAAAACTTTTTATAATTTTAATTTAAAGCCTACACACATAAATCCCCTTAAAGGGCTATCTTTCATAAACACATATAATACGATGTTCTTCTATTCCCGGTCTAATAAAAAACCAACAATTTAATTTCGCATGGATATCAAATTGTATCGGCACTTTAAACAATCGCTGTTTTTATAAAAATTCCCTTTTTCATCTCTATGAACTATGACTAACACACAAAAAAAAAAATTCTGATTCAATCACAAAATTTAATTGATCCAATTAATTTTTTAATTGAAATGTACTTCAAAAATCACGAAAATGATAGTATCAATCACAGTTTAATTGGGCATAAGAAAAAATTCTTGATTAAAAATAATTGATTTTTTAGCAAATTTCAATTATTTTTAATTGATTCAATTAAAAATTTAATTGATGTGATTGCAAAACTCAATTATATTTAATTTTAAAAAAGTAAACTATTTTAATTACATTCGAATTGCTTTAGAGTTTTTATTGGATTAACAAATGATTGTTTGAAATACATTTTAATTAAAAAAAAAAATCGCACTTTTTTAACTGAGTTAGTCTTCCCGAATTGATTAAAAAGTTAATTGTACAATTAATTTTTTTTAATTAAAATTTTTTAATTTTCAATCATTGACTTAATTAACTTATGTTTTATCATGATTAAAAAGGTTAATTGTATCAATTAATTTATTAATTAAAAAAATTTCACTTCAAAGTATTCTTTTTAATTGGAAATTATTTGGTGATATTTTTTTTCTGCTGTAGAAAATCATTTGGTTTCTTTCTCTCATTTCTTATTTCTTGTTATCATACCAAATGTGTGGTAAATGTGTGATATACTTTATCACTACTAATGGTCAAAATGATCTATCTGTCTGTCTGTGCGTGTGTGTATGTGTTGGAGAGAATGGGTCCTCTGTGTAATTAATCCATTGCAACAAATCCATTTGTAAAGTGGTATATCGAATTCATTTCAGATTCAAATTCATTATAGACCCAAAAGGATCGACGCACAAAATTCTTGTAAATCCTCAACATCTGTAGCCCCTTTCATTTAAGTATTCTACATTTGTAAATTAGAACTTTGTTGCTATATATAAATGTATACCAGAGTGGGTGTTGATAGTAGATGGAGTGACAGAGGGATAGCGAGAGAGACATTGTGAGCTTAAAATTACTTCACAAAGACCCATTCTCTTGAGAAATTCTTAATGTACTTTTATATGAGATGCAATCATTGTTGTATGACCAATCCAGCATGGTCAAAGAGGAGGCCTGTTATTTAACATGTTATACAACCACAGAATACAAATTCTGTCAGACCAAAGAAATTTCCCACTATAGAAATAAAATAGAATAAAATTGTTAGAAAAATTTTCAATAGAAATAAAATTTTGACAAACATTTTTCTACAGAAAAAAATTGAAAAAATTTTCTTATTTTTGACAAAAGTTGCTTAACCAACAGAAGAAATGTACACTGAAAAAAAAATATTTACGTGATATTAGCGATTATGTAACCTAAATTTTAGAATGTGAAATTTTAATTAAAATAAATTTTATAATCTTTGCATTTTTTTATTCAATTTATAACACAAATTTTGGAAATTTCAGTCTCTCCATTAAAGTCGTATGTCTTTGAACCAATGCCTATTTGCCTTAAAGTAAAGCAACACATTTTTGATTTTGTATTATGATATGGAATAAAGCTTTAACTGTTATGGAGACATGGTGTTTCATAGAAGTTTCGTATATTCGTAAAATGTTCTTCGTAAAATTTACGAAAATGAATGAAAATTTCGTTATTTTAATGAAGAATTCAGGAAGAATAGTTAATGTGAAGTTTAAGTTGGCTAATGCACTAGGGTGGAACACAATTTTAGTAAAAAACAAGTAAGGAAAAGTCAAAGTCGGCGGCCGACTATATTATACCGCAACTTTGTAGATCTAATTGTCGATACATGATCACACTTTCCTCAAGTCCCGTCAAATGTGTTTGGGCTATATTTAAAGGTTTGTCCAAAATACATACATTTAAATATCACTCGATTTGGACAGAATTTGACAGACCTTCCATAAAGTATATACGAACGACTACACTAAAATAAGTTAATGAAAATTTTAATAAATCTTGAAATACTATATAGTAATTAAATAATATGATATTGTATTAGAAGTTCAGGAAAATTTAGAGTCATTTTTACAACTTTTCGATTTAACAATGGCGAATTAACAAGGGAAATATTGGTATTTTGACCATTTTTGTCGAAATCAGAAAAACATATATATGGGAGCTATATCTAAATCTGAACCGATTTCAATAAAATTTGGTACACATGGCTATACTACGAATTGTACTCCTTGTGCAAAATTTCAAGGTATTCGAGATAAAACTCTGGCTTCTGGGTCCATATAAGTGCATATCCGGCGAAAGATATATATGGGAGCTATATCTAAATCTGAATCGATTTTAACCAAATTTGGCACGCATAGCTACAATGCTAATTCTACTCTTTGTGCAAAATTTCAATCAAATCGGTGTAACAGATTGGCCACTGTGGTCATATTAGTGTAAATCGGCTGAACGATATATATGGGAGCTATATCTAAATCTGAACCGATTTCAATGAAATTTGGCACACTTGACTATAGTACTAATTGTTCTTCTTGTGCAAAATTTTAAGCAAATTAGGGTAAAACTCTGGCTTCTGGGTCCATATAAGTCCATATCGGGCGAAATATATAAATATATGGGAGCTATATCTAAATCTGAACCGATTTCAAAATCAATAGGGTTCTATTCTGAGCCAAAACACATATTTGCGCTAAATTTGAAGTCGATTGGACTAAAACTGCGACCTAGACTTTGATTACAAAAATGTGTTCACGGACAGACGGACATGGCTATATCGACTCAGAAGCCCACCCTGAGCATTTTTGCCAAAGACACCATGTGTCTATCTCGTCTACTTCTGGGTGTTGCAAACATATGCACTAACTTATAATACCCTGTTCCACAGTGTGGCGCAGGGTATAAAAATCGTCCTTAAATTAACTGAAATATCGAATCTGTAGATTTAAGTTAAAAACGATTCAAATATAGGCTGATACTTAATTTGAGGATTTGGATCGTTGGTTTAAAGTTTTTTTGGGAATTAAGAAAATATTTTGTTCTTTGAAGTTTCCATTATAATTTGTAATTTATTAATACACCGCGAAAAGATAATGAAAAATTCGTATAATTGAGATCAGTATCCTAAATTTTAATTTTATTGATCCTAGATTTAAAGCCA
>PGFW01028262.1:17192-27273 GCA_003123925.1 Haematobia irritans
ATTTCATTATGAGTTCTTTGGAGCCACTGTGGTTTAAAATCTTGTTTTTGTTTCTGTAAATTGTAACACCCAATTATTATTAATTTACCAAACCAAATCTCTATAAGGGCATAAAATATTCAAGTGGATCAAAAACAATCAACAAACCTATGGATATGCTGCTCATGTTTTGTAGTTGTGACGAATAATAAATTTCAACTCTCAGTATGTGATAGCAAGTACTTGTTTTGGTTTTTTTTATCAATCTATCAAAAAAAGATTTTGAAAAATGTGAAAACAAATCTAAGGCCTACAAAATTCATCCGTCAGTCAGTAAATACTTGACATGTGATGTGTATGATGGCGCGAATCGAGTATACTGAGATGGGGATAAGACTTAATCATGGGAATGTTTTTACAAACACACCAACTCAAAAAGTAAATTTAGGACAGTGCAGATGCATCCATTTACACGCCCATGACTTTCATTATACGATGGATTGATTAAAAGTGACAGGCAGACTGTAGGATAATTTTTCAATTAGTTCATCTAGAGAATATCCATGGGGTTTTGGTAACACTGCCGATTATACCGAATAACGCACTGGAAGATTAAATGATAAAAACTAGAGGTGTGCGCGTGACTGAAATTTATCTCACACTCACGCACATTCACGAAGCTAAATATTTATTCACGCACGTTCACGCACGATACGTGTGGTAACCAATCCCACTCACGCACATTCACGAAATGAAAACCAGTACTCACGCACACTCACGCACGAACTACTTTTAAAGACTCACGTTCACGCACGATTCACGTGATTCATGACCAATTCACGAGACTCACGATATTTTCCAAACGGAAATAAACCAATGTAACAAAATTCAAAAATAGAATACAATTCGAGAGTGAAATTAATTTCAGTTAACATACGAGCGTGAATTAAATCTTGATTATATTCGTGAGCGTTGATTTTGCCAGAAATTTATTCACGCACATTCACGAAACTGATTTTATTTTTCACGCACACGCTCACGCACGCATATTATTTAGTCCCATTCACGCACAATTCACGAAGCAGTTGCTTTTAGATTTTGCTCACGAACTCAACGTGAATTTCAAGGCGTGAATCACGCGTGTCACGAGAAATTTCGTGTCACGGCGCACACCTCTAATCAAAACATATGAAATGCCACACCATTCTGTTGTTACAACTTACCACAGATTTTTAAAATTTGTATCCCATGTTAAAATTCTTACCTAAAATGAAAAAAAAAAAAAATAGTAAAAGGCTTATTTAAAAAAATTGATAAAGATGATTCCTTTCTATAGAGAGAACATTTTGCAACCATTTTCTATGGAGTAACAATTTGCTATAGAGAGAACATTTATGGAAAAATTTCTATTGAGAAAAACAATCTATAGAGAGAATGTAAGCTATAGTGAAAAAAATTGGGAAACATTTCCGATAGTGATAATTTTGCAAAGAAATTTTCTATATAGTGAAAACTTTGCGATAAGAGATAACGTTTGCAATAATTTTCTATAGAGAAAAGTTTCAATAGAAGATTTTTTATAGAGAGATAAAAGTTTGTAAAAATTTCAATTTCGAAAAAATGTTTAGAAAAACTTTGTTTAGAAAACAAATTATGAAAAATGTTCAATAGATAGGCCGATAGCCTCTAGATACCCTTGCCCATATAAATAAGTTAATCATAATTTGTAATTACAATATTTAAATTAAGGAATAAATAAGTAAATTTCAATAGAGAGAACGTTTTGAAAATTTCCTATAGAGAGAACATTTTTGGCAAAAGGTTCTATAAATAAAAACTTTTGCAGACATTTTCTATTGAGAGAAAATGTTATAAAAATCTTCTATTAGAAAAAAGTTTACCAAAAATTTTGCCAAAATTTTTGCAAAAAACTTTCTATAGAAAGAAATTTGCAAAATTTGTTATAGAAAGCCAAATTCTTGACAATTATCTATAGAGCCACAATTTTGCAAAAATTTTCTATAGAGCCAAAATTTTGCAAATTTTTTTTGTAGAGCTAAAATCTTGCAAAACTTTTCTATCGAGCAAAAATTTTCGAAAAAAAATCTATAGACAGAAAATTTTGGAAAATTTTTAATAGAAAAACAAGTATATACGGCCGTAAGTTCGGCCAGGCCGAAGCTTATGTACCCTCCATCATGGATTGCGTAGAAACTTCATCTAAACACTGCCATCACATCGAATACTTAAGTTGCGTAACGCTTGCGATGGCCAAGGTATCTTAAAACCTTCTACGTGGTATATATTAAATAAAAAAAATCGTCCAATACGTATATAATTCAGTTTGACAAAGTAGACATAAAATTTTGACAACATTTTCTACAGAAATGAAATTTTAACAAAATTTTCTATAGAAATAAAATTTTGACAAATTTCTATAGAAATAAATTTGTGACAAGTGATGGAAAATTTATTATGAACCGAATAAAAAAAAAAAAAAAAAAATTTAACAAATTTTCTACTAGGAAATAAAATTTTGACAAAAGTTTCTATTAGAAATAAATTTTGATAGATTATTTTTGGCGTCTAGTGGGAACCATGATTATGAACGATATGGACCAATTTTGTATGATGGACAATTATGGTATGGTTGTTAGCCGACCATATTACTAACACCACGTGCCTATTAATGAACCGCAGATCGGGAATTTAAACTTCCTCAAGAGGCTCCGGAGCGTCAATCTGGAGAATGTCTTTAAAATGCGCTATCATATAAACTTATGGACCGATATGGGCAATTCTGCCGGTTTGTTAAAGATCATATTACTAACACCATGTTCAAATTCAACCGGATTGTATGAAATTTGCTCTCTTGGAGACTTCGCAAGCCCAAATATGGGGATCGGTTTTATATGGGCTATAATATAATTTATTGAACCGATGTGGACCAATTTTTGCAGGTTGTTAGAGACCAATATTACCAATATCATGTACCAAATTTCAGCGGCATCGGATGGAAATTTGCTTCTCTTTGAGCTCCGAAGCCAAATCTGGAGATCCGGTTTATATGGGTCTACTATATAATTATGGACCGATGTGGACCATTTTTGCACATGGTTGTTAGAGACCCATGATACCAAACATCATGTTACAAATTCAACCGGATCGAGATGAAATTTGCTTCTCTTTGAGGCTCCGCAAGCCAAATCTGGGGATCGTTTATATGGGGGAAATATATAATTTGCGACGATGGACCAATTTATTGCATGGTTGATTAGAGGACCATATACTAACAACATTTGTACCAAAATTTCAGCACGGATTTCGGATGCTAGTGCCTAAGTTTATTATGATTTATAATTACAATAAATTAAGGAATAAATAATTTTCAATAGAGAGAACATTTTGGAAAATTTTTCTATAGACAAACAAAAATGTACATAAAGAAAAAAATTTGCAGACATTTTGTATTGGGAGAAAAGGTTACAAAAATTTTCTATAAGATAATTTTGCAAAAATTTTCGATAGGCAGAAAATTTTGCAAAAAAATGTCGATAGAATTTTACAAAAAATTGCTATAGTGCTAAAATATTTCTTCTCTATTGAAAGTTTTTCCAAAATTGCCTGTCTATAAATTTTTTTTTGCAAAATTTTCGCTCTATAGAAAAATTTTGCAAAATTTTTGTAAAATTATCTCTCTATAGAAAAACTTCCAATAGAGAGCAAATATTTGAAATATTTCAATAGGAGAAAACTTGAAAAAACTTCTTTTCAGAGAAAAATTTTACAAAAATGTTCTATAGCTTGAGAATTTTTGGAAAAATATTTCAATAGGTAGGAAAATTTTGGGAAAAATTTCCTAAGAGCGAAAATTGTAGCCAAAAATTTTCATTTTTACAAAAATTTTTTCAACAAACAGAAAATTGTATAAAAGGCTTTAGTTTTAAATTTTCGATAATTACAATAAATTAAGGAATAAATAATTTTCAATAGAGAGAACATATTAGAAAATTTTTCTCTAGAGAAAAAAATGTATGTAAAGAAAACATTTTGTATTGGGAGTAAATGTTACAAACATTTTCTTTAAGATAATTTTGCAAAAATTTTCGATGAGCAGAAAATTTTGCAAAAAATTTCGATGGAATTTTACAAAATTTGGCTATAGTGCTATAATATTTCTTCTCCATTGAAAGTTTTTTCTAAAATTGCCTGTCTATAAAATTTTTTGCCAAAAGTTTTCGCTCTAATAGAAAATTTAGCAAAATATTTTGTAAAATTATCTGCTCTATTATGAAAAACTCCAATAGAGGAGCAAATATTGGAAACATTTTCAATAGAGAGAAATTTTGCAAGAAAGAGAAAATTAAGAAAAAAATTTTGGAAAAAATTTTATTTCCATGGGAGAAAATTTGGACGAAAATGTTTCGCATAGGGGAAGAAGGATTATGGAAAAATTTCTATTAGATGGGAAAAATTCTGCAAAAAATTTTTAATTTTAGCAAAAATTTCCAATAAACAGAAAATTTTTATAAAAAATTTTAGTTTTAAATAATAAAAAAAAAAAAAAAAAAAAAAAAAACAAAAAAAAAAAAAAAAAAAAAAAAGAAAAAAAAAAAAAAAAAAAAAAAAAAAACTTTCGCATAATATACAATAAATTAAGGAATAATATAATTTCAATTAGAGAGAACATATAGAAAAATTTTCTCTAGAGAAAAAAATGTATGTAAAGAAAAACATTTTGCAGACATTTTTGATTGGGGAGTAAAATGTTACAAACATATTTCTAAAGATAATTTTGCAAAAAATTTTCGATATGGCCAGAAATTTTGCAAAAAAATTCAATTAGAATTTTACAAAATTTTGCTATAGAAAAAAATTGCTAAAATATTTCTTTAAAATCTATTTAAATTTTTCAAAATTGTTGGTCTATTAAAATTTTTTGTGCTAAATTTTCGCTTTATAGCAAAAATTTTAGCAAAATTTTTGTAAAATTTATCATCTCTATATGAAAAACTTTCCAATAGAGAGCAAAATACTTGGAAAATATTTTCAATAGAGAAAAAAATAAAAAAAGTTTGCAAAAATAAAGAGAAAATTTTGGAAAATTTTTCCATAGGGAGAAAATTTTGGAAAAATTTCTTATAGAGGAAAAATTCTGCAGAAATTTTAATTTTACAAAATTTCCAATAAACAGAAAATTTTATAAAAGTTTTAGTTTTATATTTTTGATAATTACAATAAATAAGGAATAAATAATTTTCAATAGAGAGAACATTTTGGAGATTTTTTCTATAGAGAAAAAAATTGTATATAAAGAAAACATTTTGCAGACATTTTGTACTGGGAGAAAATGTTACAAACATTTTCTATAAGATAATTTTGCAAAAATTTTCGATAGGCAGAAAATTTTGCAAAAAATTTCGATAGAATTTTACAAAAATTTGCTATAGTGCTAAAATATTTCTTCTCTATTGAAATTTTTCCAAAATTGCTTGTCTATTAAAATTTTTTTGCTAAATTTTCGCTTTATAGCAAAATTTTGCAAAATTTTTGTAAAATTATCTCTCTATAGAAAAACTTCCAATAGAGAGCAAATATTGGAAATATTTTCAATAGAGAAAATTTTGCAAAAAAAGAGAAAATTTTGGAAAATTTTTCCATAGGGAGAAAATTTTGGAAAAATTTCTTTATAGAGGAACTCAAAAAAATTCTGCAGAATTTTAATTATTACAAAAATTTCCAATAAACAGAAAATTTTATAAAAGTTTTAGTTTTAAATTTTTGATTAATTCAATAAATAAGGAATAAATAATTTTCAATAGAGAGAACATTTTGGAGATTTTTTCTATAGAGAAAAAAATTGTATATAAAGAAAACATTTTGCAGACATTTTGTATTGGGAGAAAATGTTACAAACATTTTCTATAAGATAATTTTGCAAAAATTTTCGATAGGCAGAAAATTTTGCAAAAAATTTCGATAGAATTTTACAAAAATTTGCTATAGAAAAAAATTTGCTAAAATATTTCTTCTCTATTGAAATTTTTCCAAAATTGCTTGTCTAATTTAAAATTTTTTTGCTAAGTTTTCGCTTTATAGCAAAATTTTGCAAAATTTTTGTAAAATTTTCTCTCTATAGAAAAACTTCCAATAGAGAGCAAATATTGGAAATATTTTCAATAGAGAAAATTTTGCAAAAAAAAAATCTATACAGAGAAGATTTTACAAAAATGTTCTATAGAGAAAAAATTTTGGAAAAATTTTCAATTGGGAGAACATTTTGGAAATTTTCCTATAGAGGAAAAATTCTGCAAAAATTTTCATTTTACAAAAATTTTCTATAAACAGAAAATTTTATAAAAAGTTTTAGTTTTAAATTTTCGATAGCGGCCAGAAAAAATTTTGCAAAAAAAATTTCGATAGAATTTCAAAAATTGCTTATAGCTGCTAAAATATTTATTCTCCAATTGAAAAAATTGCTGTCTATAATTTTTTGCAAAATGTTTCTGGCTATACACAGAAAAAAATTTCACGGAAAAATTTTCCAATTAAAATTTTAATTGAGTTTTAAAAAATATTCAATTAAAAATTTAAATTGAATTCAACAATTTTTAATTGAAACAAAATCAATCAGCAAAAATTAATAGTTAATCAAATTAATTTTTTAATCAGTATCAATTTAATTTTCTTAATGTGATTCAATTAATTTTTTAATTAATTCCTCTATAGCGAAATTTTGGAAAAATTTCCTATAGAGGAAAAATTCTGCAAAAATTTTCCAATTTTACAAAAATTATCTATAAACAGAAAATTTTATAAAAGTTTTCGTTTTAAATTTTCGATAATTACAATAAATTAAGAAATAAATAATTTTCAATAGAGACAACATTTTAGAAAATTTTTCTCTAGAGCAAAAAAATGTATATAAAGAAAACATTTTGCAGACATTGGGGGAAAATGTTACAAAAATTTTCTATAAGATAATTTTGCAAAAATTTTCGATAGGCTTTACAAAAATTTTCAATAAACAGAAAATTTTATAAAAGTTTTAGTTTTAAATTTTCGATTTTTATAATAAATTAAGAATAAATAATTTTCATAGAGAGGAACATTTTGAGAATTTTTCTGATAGAGAAAAAAAAAAATTGTATATAAAGAAAAAACATTTGCAGACATTTGTATGGGAGAAAATGCTTAAAAAATTCTATAAGATAATTTTGCAAACATTTTTCGATAGGCAGAAAATTTTTCAAAAAAAATTCATTAGAATTTTAAGCAAAAATTTGCTATAGTGCCTAAAAATATTTTCTTCTCCATTGAAAGTGTTTTGCCAAAAATTGCCTGTACTATAAAATTTTTTTGCAAAATTTTCGCTCTATAGAATTTGCAAAATTTTTGTAAAATTATCTCTCTATAGAAAAACTTCCAATAGAGAGCAAATATTGAAAATATTTTCAATAGAGAAAATTTTGCAAAAAACTTCTATACAGAGAAAATTTTAGCAAAAATATTTTCTATAGTAGAGAGAAAACTTTTGGAAAAAATTTTCAATAGGGAAAAAATATTTTTGGAAAAATTTCCTATAGAGAAAAAATTCTGCAAAAATGTTCATTTTACAAAAATTTTACAAAAATTTTGGTAAAATTTCCCATAGAGGAAAAATTCTCATTTTACAAAAATTTTCAATGTGTAAAACAGAAAATTTTACAAAAGTTTTAGTAAGTTTTTCTCTCTATCGAAAAATTTACAAAAATTTAATATAGACGAAAACATATTTACAAAATTTTCCTATAGCAGAAAAATTGTTTGGCAAACATTTTATATAGGAAGAAAATTTTACAAAAAATTTCCTTGTTTTTGCGGCGTGCGTTCGGTTAGTATAAATGGTCTGTTTACGAACTTGTATCAAATTAGACAATTTTTCTCGCAAAAATTTAATAATGTTCGGGGCAAGTATTTTCAAGTATTATTTTTTTTTTTTTTTTGCGAACAATTTCGAAGCTTCCATTTTTTGGCCTATATTTTAATTCATCCATTTAAATAAAAAATTCTGTTCTAATAGATTTTATTGTAATTTTTCACAGAATATAGAAATTCCAGAAACCATAATGCTAGCTTTGTGCGCAAAGCCTATTTCTTGCATACGAGCAATGCCCTTTAAACTGTATGCCATTATCATATAAATGATTGTTAAGCCATATGCCTAATATCGACACAACTTCACGCATTTACATACATTTATTCAAATAAATGTTTGTTATGCTAGTTCATCATTTCTATAAAATAATTCATAAAAAGGCAAAATAAAAAAATATGCTTCTGCATTTCTTACAGGAAAATTGAGAACTTTTCATTCAACTTCCGGTTTCCGCTTAAATACTCGAAAGCCTTGCCTCAACCCCATCATAAAAAAAAACCGAAAAACAAAACAGCATTAACTTTGTAAATGTTATTTAACGATAAAGTAGAAGCAAACTTAGTTATCTGCCACTAGGGACACCCAACTATCTCCATCCGTGGAGATTGCTAGAGAAGCCTTTTCTGTGTTATTGTGAGCCTCAATGGTGAAACGTTCAATTCCAGCTAAGCTATTCGATAACATCTTTTTACGCCAAATACAAAAAGTTTTTGCATTCAGTGTGTCATTCGCTACTTCAAAACATGTCATCGCGACATGTAGAAAACTTTTCCTTCTGTTCATACATTTGAGAATAAGGTAAATGCTTTTCAATAGGGACGACTATGAGAAATTAAACAAAATGAAATGAAAGAAAGGCATGATGGCTGATGAATGGTAGTACATCATGTTGGAAACGTTATAGCGAAGGCAAATTTTCACAAAAGGTTATTAAGGCCATATGATGAGGATATTTTAAATATTTTAAAAACAAAATAGTAATATACTAATTATAAACAATATTTATTCGAGCTTGTTTGGGACAAGAAGATTAAATATACTTTTGTATTACAGACAACACTTTTGCAATAATTTTCTGTAGATATAAAATTTTCCAAAAAAGACATTGCAAATATTTTTCGATGAGTACAAAAGTTTTCATAGGTTAGGTTTAGGTTTAGGTTATGTGCAGCCCCGATGTATCAGGCTCAACTTAGGACTAATTCAGTTCCATTTGCATACCACAGTGGTGAAACTTCTCTCATTATCACTGAGGCTGCACTATTCCATGTTTTAAACTAATGACAAGGACCTCCTTTTTATAGGCCGAGTCGAACGGCGTTCCACATTCTAGTGAAACCACTTAGAGAGACTGTTGAAACCCTCGAAATGTGTCACCAGCATTACTGAGGTGGATAATCCACCGCTGAAAAACTTTTTGGTGTTCGGTCGCTAGCAGGAATCGAAACCCACGACTTGTAATGGCGAGGCGGGCATGCTAACCCATTGCGACCACGTGTGGCTCCCTATGGGGGCTATATCAAAACATGGACCGGTGCCTCACCATTTTTGCCGGCACACGTTTAGGGTCTTTAGAGCATCTCTAGATTTCCAAAATTTCAGGTAAATTGGATTAAAACTACGATTCTATGAAGGCCAAGAAGTAAAATCGTAAAATCGGTCTATATGGGGGCTCATATAAAGTTTTGATAAATAGGAATATTCACCACAAAATTTTGTATTATCAAAAAATGTAACAAAAGAAATTGTGTACAACTTTATATGATAAGATAGTCTGGCATAGGCGAAACTTTGCGAAAATTTTCTAATAGAGAGAAGATTGTGCAAAAATTTTTATAGACAGAAATTCTGCAAAATTTCTATAGACAGAAAATATTGCAAATATTTTCTGTAACAGAAAATTTGGGAAGAAAAATATTATATACAGAAATTTGGAACTTTTTCAAAATTTAAATATAGACAGAAAACCTTTCAACATTTTTACAAAATATTCTATAGGACGGCAAATTTTAGAAAATTTTCAAAAGACAGAACATTTTACAAAATTTTCTATAGACAGAAACTTTTATATAATTGTTTATAGGCTGCAAATTTTACAAAATTTTTTTTTGGAGACAGAAAATTTTTAAAAATTTTCTAATGAAAAAAATTTTAAAAAATGTAATTAGAAGACAGAAAATTTTA
>PGFW01028271.1:0-15216 GCA_003123925.1 Haematobia irritans
GAAATTTGAACAAAATTTTCTCATAGAAATAAAATTTGACAAAATTTTTCTACGTAGAAATAAAATTTTGACAAAGTTTTCTGTAGAAATACAAAATTTTTGACAAAACTTTCTATAGAAATAAAATTTTTGACAAAATTTCTATAGCAAATAAAAATTTTTGATAAAAATGCTTCTCATAGCAAATACATTTTGACAAATTTTCTATAGACATAAAATTTGATAAAATTTTTCAAAGAAATAAAATTTTTGGTTCAGAAATGTTCATATAGAAATAAAATTTTGACAAATTTTTCTGTACAAATAAAAATTTTTGACAAAATTTTCTGTAGGTAACAAAACTTGGACAATAATTTTCCTATACGAAATGAAAACTCGGGACATACATTTTCTATTAGGTATAATAAATTTAGAAATTTGTATAGAGATAACATTTTTACAAAAATTTCTATAGAATAATAATATTTTGACAAAATTTTATAGAAAAAAATTGACAAAATTTAGAAAATACAATTTTGAGAAAATTCCATAATATAAAATTTGACAACAATTTTCCTATAGAAAATAAAATTTATCGAGAAAATATTTCTATACGAAATAAAAATTTTGACAAACAATATTCTATAGAAAAAACAGTTTCTTAGAATTAAATCTTTTTTTTAAACATTTTCTATAGAAATAAAATGTTGACAAAATGTTTTTTATTAGGCAAACGTAAAATTTTACAAAATTTTCTATAGAAATAAAATTTTTGACAAAAATTTCTGAAGAAATTAAAATTTGACAAAAAATTTTCCATAGAAATAAAATTTGACAGAATCTCTTCTATAGAAATAAAATTTTGACAAAATTTTTTGTAGAAAAATTGAAAAAACTTTCTTATAGAATATAAAATTTTGACAAAATTTTTCTTAATAAAATTTTTGACCAAAAATTTTCCTATAGAAATAAAATTTTGCAAAATTTTCTATAGAAAAAAAATTTCGGCCAAAAATTTGTTATTAGAATACAAATTTTTGACAAAATATTCTATAGAATAACATTTTCTTTAGAAATAAAATTTTGGTAAAAATTTGGACAAATTTTTCTATAGAAAACAAATTTGGACAAAATTTTCTATAGAAATAAAATTTTTACAAAATTTTTTATAGAAATAAAATTTTGACAAAATGTTCTATAGAAATAAAATTTTGACAAAATTTTTTATAGAAATAAAATTGTGAAAAAAAATTTCTATAAAAATAGCATTTTTATAAAATCTTCTATAGAACCTAACGATTTTGGGTATTGATCTGAGGCCAAAAAAAGCGGATTACTTTTTACCTTAATTAGTGTACGCCTTGAACTTTGTATGGTGCCTAAGAACGTTTCTATATTTATTATAGTATGACATTTTCGTTCATGGTGGATCCCATTTTTTGTGCGGAATTCAGCTTGGAAAAAATTTATTCCTAGAGTTATCCTTTCGATTTCATGCACAAAATTAAAATATTTCTTCTATTACCCGTCCGAGAGCAAAATATTTCAATATTTTCATGCTAAAGAAAAAGAATTCCATAATACTTTCTATGCGCGTTTGCCAGAATTGTTTCACTAAAGAAACCACTGACTCCCCCCGCCCCTATCCATTGACGGAATTCCATCGATTACCGTTTATGAGTATGGTTGACATTTTTAAGGGGCGTCGTTTAAAACGATTTGTTGATTTGGTCATGTCAATCAATCTTCATGATTTTCAATGAGAACATAAATCTCTCCATACAGGCACACACACATACCATACATCGACATTGTCAATAACCAACCAACAAGAACGGTTGTGTTTTTTGACACATCCTTATTGAATCCTTGCTTAGTGTGCCATATGCAAAAAGGTGGTGTTTTTCTTCTTCTTCTCCTGACGCCATTAATAACTAAAGTATGCCAATTACAGTAAAAGTAACAGCCCTTATCAATTTAAATTTTTTGTGTTGTTCTGAAGGAATTGCCAAGAATTTTTGAAATATATTCCACAAAAAGAAAATTTTCTTGATTTAAATAATTTTATTTATGAAACTGTCAGAGATTGGTTCAGATTTAACCAATTTGGACAAAGTTTTTAGACTTCTACCAAATCTCCAAACACCGAAAAAAATTAACTGTTTTATAGGAAGAATAAACTAACTCGTGCGAAAATTGGGGCTAAATTGTTTTCCACATTTTGAGATTTCAACAAAGCGTTGTTAAAACCAGGAAAATTTAATGTCCTTTTTTACTTTTTAACTGCAGTTCACGAAATTACACCCTCTCATAGAAGAAATTATTAACTAAAAAATAGAAGAAGGAAAAATTTATTGGCGCCAAAATCATAACCATTTTTAACCATGCGCCATGAGTTGGCCATAAAAAAACTATACAATTAACTTACAAACAAATTAATTTTTTAGCAATAAAAATATGTTAAATTTAGTCGTTAGTTTAATCTAAAAGTTTTTTTTTGTGTTTGCGCTAGACTTAAAATTTAAATCGGCGGGACAGAGTAAAATTTTAGTAAAAAATATGGGGAATATTGAAATCTAAAGCCAATTTTATACAATTTCGCAAAAGTGTATTTACTGATTTATCGTTCTATAGATATATATTAGAGGTATAAGTTTTCGACTTAGCATGCGGTTTTTTACAAGGAAAGCATGTGTTTTGGCATAATTTGCCCCAAAACAGTAGATCGTATATATATGGGGCTTATCTAATCTGAGCCGATTTTCTGACCATTTCTTAGCACACACTGCCTTAAAATGTTTAATTGAGTGTCCGTCGGAGAATTTTCAAAATTTTCGGCAGTTAAAAACTTTGGCGTCTTGTGCGTCACTTTGGAGTGTCAATCGACGCGAATGATATATATTGCGTATTTATGAAAAAATTGGCAGGGAATTCGATCGCGACAGACGCAACAGACATTGGCTAGGGCCACAGTTGCAACTCGAATCAAAAAAAAAATCTACAAGAAATTTGGTTAAAACTTTTACCAAAAATCTTACAAAACAAAACAAAAAAATATTTGCAAATTTTATTTCTATACAAAAATTTTGTCAATTGTTTTTTTTATACCCTCCACCAATAGGATGGGGGTATAATTAAACTTTGTCATTCCGTTTGTAACACATCGCAAATACATGCTCTAAGACCCATAAAGCTATATATATTCTGGGTCGTGGTTGAAATTCTCATTCGATCTCGAGCACTGTCCGTCCGTCCGTCTGTTGAAATCAACGCTAAACTTCCGAACGAAAGCAAGCTTATTCGACTTGAAACTTGGCCCCACAACGTAGTTTTATTGATGTAGGTCGGATGGATATTTGCAAATGGGCCATATCGCGTCCACTTTTACGTATTAGGCCCCATATAAACGGACCCCAAATTTGGCTTACGCATTTGCTCTAGAGACAGCAAATTTCAATCCCGATCCGGCTGAAATTTGGTACATGCTGCTGTTTAGTATCATTGCGTCGTCTAACAACCATGCAAAAATGGTCCACATCTGGTCCATAATTATATTTAGCACCCCATATAAACCGTTCTCCCCGATTTTGCTTCGGGAGGCCTCTTGGAAGACCAAATTTCATTATCGCTTTTTGTTGAAATTTGGTACGTGGTGCTTAATATTATGGCCTCAAACTCCCATTGCAAAAAATTAGGTCGAAATCTGGTCCATAATTATATATAGCCCCCATATAAACCGATCGGTTAGGACGGACTAATTAAAAAAAAAAAAAAAAATTACCAGATTTGACCTCCGGAGGCCCTTGGAAGAGCAAAAATTCATCCGCGATCTCGGTTGAAATTGTACGTGATGTTAGCTAAAGGGTGATTCTTTTGAGGTTAGGATTTCATGCATTAGTATATTGACAGATCACGTGGGATTTCAGGACATGGTGTTCAAGGAGAAAGATGCCTCATGTATGCCTTTAGACACTTTCATCATTGAGATAGGACTTACAGATCGTTGCCACACAACGTCGAATTCCTTTTCAGTGGAATGCGCATAGAAAAGTTGGCACAGGAAAATCCGCTTTTTTATCGACAAATTTTGCTTCAGCGATGAGGCTTCATTTCTGGTTGAATGGCTACGTAAATAAGCAAAATTGCCGCCATTTTCGGAGTGAGAGCAACCAGAAGCCGTTAAAGAACTGCCCATGCATCCCGAAAATGCACTGTTTGGCTGTGGTTTCTACCGCTGGTGGAATCATTGGCACCGTATTTTTTCAAAGATCTGTTGGACGCAACCGTTACGGTTGAATGGCGATCGCTATCCGTATCGATACCTAACAAAAACTTTTGTTGCCAAAATAATGGAAGAACTGAACTTGGTTGGACAATGTTGGTTTCAACAGATGGCGCTTACATTGTCCACACACGCTCGCCGATTCTATTGCGCCATTTTGAGGGGAAAACTTCGAGAACAATTCATCTCAGAAATGCGCACCGGTAAGTTGGCACCGAAGATTCATGCGATTTGACGCCTTAGACATTTTTTGTGGGGCTACGTCAAGTTACTAAAGTCTACAGAAAATAAGCCAGCAACCTATTCCAGCTTGGAAGACTCAACATTTTCCGAAGAAAATTCGGGCTAGTTCGCGGCCGAAGATGCCTTCGAAAAAGTTGCCCAAATTGGACTCTTCCGGAATGGACCACCTTAAGACGAGCCGCGGTCAACATTTAAATGAATATCTTCAATAAGTAATGTCATGGACCAAATCTAACGTTTCAAATAAAGAACGATGAGATTTTGCAAATTTATGCTTTTTTTTTTAAAAAAAGTTATCAAGCTCTTAACAAATCACAAAAACTTTATATGGTATCCAACAACTCATGCCAGGAATTGTCATATCAGTCCATAATTATATCACAGCACCCATATAAACCATCCCCAGATTTGACCTCCAGTGCCTTTTGGAGAAGCCAAAATCATCCGATCTTTGGTTTGAAATTTTGCTACGTGTGTAGTATATGATGTATTTAACAACCATTGCCAAAAGTGTTCGTCCATATTCAAGCCATATAAACCGAACCGAGGAGCATTTTGGTTTTGGGAGCCTCTTGAGGCCACAAATTTAATCCGATCAGCTTCAAATTTGGTACATTTGTGCAGTATCATGGCCGTTAACAACCATGCCTAACTAGGCGTACCCATATCGCGTCTATAGTTAATATTATAGCCCTGCAGATAAATCGATCCCCAATCACACAAAAAATTGTCACACCAAGTTCATAATGTTTATAGCCCCATATAGCGACCCCCATTATTTCAATTCTTGCTGAAAAACCGTCGAAAAACACGGTTGACGTAGAGAGCATACGATTCGTTAATTATGTACGACTTACCTACACATACTTTTTTTGTCTAATGTATACCACGTATGGATCTAGCTCACAAGTTTTAGAAAACGATTAGATACCACTAACCAAAGTAATTTCGATTGTGATGACAGTCTTCGTAGTTTCTACGCAATCCATGGTCGCGAGGGTACATAAAAGATTCGGCCTGGCCGAGACTTACGCACAGTTCACTACTTGTTTTTTATTTCTATAGAGAATTTTTGTCAAAATTATTTATTTCTATAGAATTTTTTTCAAAATATTTACCAGAAAATTTTTCTCAAAAATTTCATTTCTAAAGCCAAATTGTTTTCAAATATGTTATTTCTAAGAAAAGTTTTTGTTTTTTAACATTTTATTCTAGAAAATATTGTCAAAATTGTATTATTTCTACTAGAAAATTTTGGCAACATTTTATTGCGATATAAAAAAATGTTGTAAAAATTTAATGAAAATGAAAATTTATTAACTAAAGAAAAATGTTCAAACTTCCATTCCTAAACGAGATTTTTTCAAAATTTAATTTCTAAAGGAAAATTGTTTCACAATTTTATCTCTAAGAAAAATTTTCACATTTATTTCTAAAGAAATTTTCTAACATTTTTTTTTGTCAAAATTTTACTTCTATAGAAAATTTTGTCAAAATTTTATTTATATAAAAAAATTTGCCAAATTGGTATTTCTATAGAAGATTTTGACAAAATTTTATTTCTATAGAAAACTTTATTAATAAATATTTTTTTTTCAAAATTTAATTTTTATAGAAAATTTGTCAAAATTTAATTTCTACAGAACAATATTGTACAAAATTTTATATCTATAAAAATTTTGTCAAAATAATTTATTTTCTATAGAAAATTTTTTGTCAACATTTTATTCTATAGAAAATCTTTGGTCAAAATTTATTCTCTATGAAAATTTTGTTCAACATTTTATTTTCTATAGAAAATTTTTCAATATTTCGATTCCTATGAAAATTTTGTTCCAAATTTTAATTCTACAGAAAATTTTGTCCAAACTTTTTATTTCTATAGAAAAATTTTGTCAACATTTTTATTTCTCATTAGAAAAATTTGGTGTCAAAAATTTTATTTTTCATAGAAAAATTTTTGCACACATTTTATTTATACAGAATATTTTTGAAAACTCTATTTCCTATTAGAAAAATCTTGCCCGTCAAATAATTTTATTTCTATAGATCTTTGTCAAAATTTTATTCTATTTGAAAATTTTGTCAAAATTTTTATTTTCTATTGAAAATTTTGCTAATTTTTTCTTTCTACTGAAAAAATTTTCAAAAATTTATACTATTTTATTACTATTTGTCGAAATTTCTATTTCTATTTTAAAAATTTAGTCAAAATTTTATTTCTATTAGAAAATTTGCTCAAATTTTATCTTCTAATAGAAAATTTTTGTCAAAATTTCTATTTCTACTAGAAAATTTTCGTCAAAAATTTTATTTCTATTGAAAATTTTTGTCAAAATTTTATTCTATTGGAAAATTTTGTCAAAATTTTGGTTTCTATAGATTTAGTCAAAATTTTGTTTGTATAGAAAATTTTATGAAAATTTTATTATTTAAGATTTTTTTTCAAAATTCCATTTTTAAAGAAGTTTTTTTCAAAATGTAATTTCTAAAGATTTGTTTTTTAATTTATTTCTATAGAAAATTTTGTAAACATTTTATTTCAAAAAAAATTGTCAAAATTTTATTTCTATGGAAAATTTTTCCAACATTTTGTTTCTATACAAAATTTTCTAAACCAACAAAACTTTTTACTTCAATAGAAATTATTTTCTTAAGAAAATTTTATTTCTATAGAAAATTTTGTCAAAATTTTCAAAATTTCATTTCTAAAGAAAATTTTTTCAAACTTTGTAGAGACTTTTTTTTGTTCAAAATCGGTCCCATTTGCCAGAAATTTGCCCAATTTGTAATTAGACCCACAAAAGTTGTATACCTCAGTGCTAGTAATTTTGGGATTACCCGATCGCCGAAAAATTTTATTTCTATAACGAAAATTTTGTCAAAATTTAATTTCTATAGAAAATATTGTCAAAAATTTTATTTCTATATACAAATTTTTGTCAAACATTTTATTTTCTATAAGAAAATTTTGTCTAATTCTTTCATTCCTATTTGAAAATTCTTGTCCAAAATTTAATTTCTACAGGAAAATTTTGCTCCAAATTTTATTTCTATAGAAAATTTTGTCAACATTTTATTTCTATAGAAAATTTGTTTCAATTTTTATTTCTTTAGAAAATTTTTTTTCGAAAATTTTATTTTTATTATGAAAAATTTTCGAAAATTTTATTTTTATAGAAATTTTATTCTATAGAAAATTTGGTCAAAATTTCTATTCTCCTCATAGAACATTTTTGTCAAAATTTTATTCTATAGCAAATTTTTGTTAATTTTTCTTTCTATAGAAAAAAATTGCCAAAATTTTACTTACTATAGAAAAATTGTCAAAATTTATTTCTATTTAAAATTTTGTCAAAATTTTATTTCTATAGAAAATTTGTTCAAAATTTTTATTTCTGTAGAAAATTTTATTTCGATAGAAAATTTTGTTGGTTTTAAGCTGAAATCAAAAACAACAATAATGATTGAAGAGAAACCAATAATAACAAACAAAACAAATGAAGATAGAGGAAGCACGCCTCAAAAACAATACCCACAACTAACATTCATTCAAATCGATGATTTCGAGTTTGCTTGTAAATCTATGTTTAGCAGCAAGCGGTACTAACAAACCTTTTTTCGGAAGGTTCAAAGTGTGCGTCTTTGTTGGGTTTAATGAACTGCCTGAATTTATTCTGATAAATTGGTTGATAGTTTGCTGCAAGTAGAGGATGCTGGATTTGAGGAATGTGGTAAATTCCGAAACGTGCGTCCATCCACCATCTTGCCAGTTCTATAGGGCTTTGCCCAAATAAATTGACAAACATTATTTTCCTCTGTTAGGTTAAGCCTACACCTTGATAGTTTGAGTAATGCATGGTTTTAAGCTGAAATCAAAAAACGAACAACGATTGCTTAAAGAACAAAACACAACAATTAACAAACAAAACGAATGCAAAAAAATAAAATTTTATTTCTATAGAAACATTTTATTACTAAAGAAGATTTTTTTCAAAATTCCATTTTTTAAAGCAAATTTTCTCAAAATGTAATTCTAAAGATTTTTTTTTTTAATTTATTTCTATAAACAATTTTGTCAACTTTTATTTCTATAAAAAATAATTGTTCAAAATTTTATTTCTATGGAAAATTTTCCCAACATTTTATTTCTATACAAAATTTGTTAAACCAAAAAAACTTTACTTCTTATAGGAAATTATTTTTCTTTAAGAAAATTTATTTCTATAGAACATTTTGACAAAATTTTATTTTTATAGAGAATATTGTCAAAAATTTATTTCTATGAAGAATCTTGTCGCAAATATTTACTTCTATAAAAAAATTTTGTGAAAATTTTTATTTCTAAAGAAAACTTTTATGTCAAAAATTTTATTTCTAAAGAAATTTTTTCAAAATTTTATTTTTAGACAATTTTTTTTTTTCAAAATCGTTCCCATTGGCCCAGGAAATTAGGCATTTTTCTAGTGTAGACCCACAAAAGTGTATACCTCAGTGAGTATTTATGGATTATTTACCCGATCCCGAAAATTTTTTCAAAATTTTATTTCTATAGAAATTTTGTCTCCAAAATTTTATTTCCAATAAAAAATTTTGTCAAAATTTTCTTTCTATAGAAAATTTGTCAAAAATTTTTATATTTCTATAGAAATATTGTCAAAGTTTCAACTGTCTAAAGAAAATTTTTTCAAAATTTCATTTCTAAAGAAAATTTTTTTTTAAACTTTTCATTTCTAAAGAAAAAATTTTTTCAAACTTCCATTGTATTAAAGACATCTTTTTTTTTCAAAATTTTATTTGAAGGAAATTTTGTCAAAATGTTATTTTCTATAGAAAAATTTTGTCAATTTTTTTCTATAGAACAATGTATGTTGCCATTTTATTTTATAGATTTTTTTTGGTTTTCAAAATTCCACTTTTAATTGAAATTTTTTTTCAAAATTTAATTCTAACAAGAAATTGTTTTTTTTTTTTCAAAAATTTATTTCTGTAGAAATTTTTCTTTAACATTTTATCTATAAAAAATTGTCAAAATTTTTCAATGGAAAATGTTGCCAACATTTTATTTCAATTATCCCGACCTCCTAATTTTAATTCCAGAACGCATGCGAGTGTAATTTTTCATTCGAATTTGACCGATGATTTGTATCTAAAGTTTATTCTGTAACATCTCACAAAAAAAAGGTCCGCCAAAAAAAGTAATGAAAATGTTCTTTTTTGATCCGGAAGTGGCTGCCAAAATTGACCAGATGCGATGAATTTAACATGGGCTTGTCAATTAGACGGAAGTCCTCCATTCTGTCAACAAGCCGCTTGCACTGAATTTGCAATCACTTCTTTAGGCTGTGATGCCCGAAATTCAATATTTTGGATAAGTAAATTAAAAAATTCTGTGATATTTGTCAAAAAAAATATTTCTTTATAATTTTAATAGATTCTAACGCTTAAGTCGCGAAACATTTAGACCTCAAATATTTTCAAAAATTTTCAAAAATTTTTTCAGCATGGATTAGTATTTTTTGCGACAAAATTTAAATATTTTTGTACCATTTTATGAAATTATTACTTATGCTGGTTTAACCTCTTTGAAAGCAAAAAAAAAGTTAAAATTCTCCCATTAAAAGTATGAAAAAAACCTAAGTTGTAAAATTTAATTAAAAAGAACTTCTTGGGTAGTTTAAAATAAAGAACATCATTTGGGAGTGCATCTTCAGTGGAAAGTGGTTTTAAAGTTGTGCCTTTGAAGAACTCATCCAAATTTTGCTGGCGATGTAAAGAGATAATCATAATCATGCTTTATCATGAGTCTTCTTTATCGGATATAGAGGGGTTGCTGATTCAACAAACAATATTTTGTTTAATTTTATTGTTCACAACGCAAAAATATTTCGGCTACAACATCAAATATGAGAAAAAGTTTAGATTGTTCGAATTTCGGTGTATCCTTGCGCCATATTCTCGAGCATTACTATACCTTAGACTGTCAACAAAAGCCATCACTCGGTGTACGCAACACTTTAAATCTTAAACTCGAATGTAGATTTGATTTCTAGCCGACATTTCTTGCTTTTGAAAAATAAAATTAAAAAACAATATTTTATTAGCTTGTGTTGCATTTACATATAAGGCCGCCCTGAATATCGGCCACCGAAGCTAAATCCATAGATCGATATAGGCTATATAAAAATGCAGTATTTTGGTCCATTCTTCATAGCAACGGGAAGCAATACCAATTCGTTGATTCGAAAACTTAGTTTTTGGAGATTGAAGATTCCCCCGCCACCGTAATTAGATCTCTCCAATAACCTATGATATTTTTCTTTCATTAGCAAACTTAGGGATCTATAAGGTGCGATTTTTAATTCGAATATTTTTTTCTTATTACCTCGGTGTCATTGGTCTGAGCGAAAATACTCAGGCATACAATCCTAAAACTGTTTTGGGGAATGCCGACGCGAAGATGAGTGGATGCATGCAAAGGAGACAAAGATGCGGCTCTGTACTTTTGAGTTCTGAACATTCATACCGACTTTCATTGAATTGAATCATTAATCAGTTGGTGAAAGAATCAACCCAACAACCATCATCATCCATCAATCATCGGATTTGAATCCATTGCTGGGATCTATGAAATGATAAAGTCATCGTCTAGCAGCTGTTAGAATTTTTACTCCGTGTTTTGGAAAAAGACTCAATAGCTGAGTTCATCTTATGTTAGTTCCACATATGACACCAGTTGGTTGATTGTTATCGACTCCTTCTGGGAGTTGCTGCTTGTAAAAAATTTGTTTGCATATTTTTTTTTTTCAAATATAATTCGCCCATTAGGAGAGAACTACACTCAAAAATTGTTTACTTGGCGATCTCATAGTATTTAAACCTTACCCTTAAAGAATTTTTGTCCATAACTGCGAGGAAAAGCATGCGGAACTTCTTTAAACGTAAAAATTTTAAAGAAACCTGTGTTGGTGCAATGCGTTAGCATGCCCGCCTTGCAACATCAAGGCGTCGTGGTTCGATTTCCTGCTTACGCAGCCGAACACCCAAAAAGTTTTTCAGCGGTGGATTATCTCCACCTCAAGTAATTGGCTGTGACATTTCTGAGCGCCGTTCAAAGCTTCTCATAAGTGGTTGTTCACTAGGAATGTGGAACGCCCGTTCGGACTCGGCCGCTATTAAAAGGAGTCCTTGTCATTGAGCTTAACATTGGAATCGGGCAGCACTCAGTTGATAAGAGGAGAGTTCACCACGTGCGATCAACAATGGACTGAATAGTCTAAAGTGAGCTTGATACATCGCGGCTGGCCCACATAACCCTAAACCTAACCTAAACTAATATTTTAGACAAGCAAAAATATTCGCTTACCAGTTGCTTCTTCACTGTCAAGGAATTTTGTATATACATTTCGTGATAAGGCCCAAATTTTATGTAAAAACAAAATTTAATTTTTTTGGCAACTTGCCACCAATTATTAAATAAAAACAACGATAATTATGTCTAACAAAGCTGAACTCGCTTGCGTCTACGCCTCCCTCATCTTGGTTGATGATGATATTGCCGTCACTGGTGAAAAAATCTCAACCGTCTTGAAGGCCGCCAATGTTGAAGTTGAACCTTAACAGGTTGGCTGATAAGTCCCCGGTCTAACAGAGAAATCAAATTTTTTTGTCAAAATTCGTTTTTATTATTCAATTCGCATAGTCTCCCTTCGAAGACCACAGCGACCTACAACCGATTACAACGAGCCTTCCAATTTCTTTTTGATACCATTTATGGTAGTACTCCTTCGGTTTTTGCCCTCAAAATATGGCCTCAGTTTCGGGCGACACCGTCTTCATTGCAGCCAAATTTTTTCCCTGCGAGCATCCTTCTTGAGGGTCTGAGAACAAGAAAAGCGCTTGGGGGCCGATATGGAGAATACGCAGGGTGCCTACGGTGAGGGAAGCAATTCGAAGCCCAAATTCATGATTTTTAGTTCATCGCTCTCAATGACTATGTGGCACGACGTGCGTGGTCTTGGTGAACAAACACTTTTTCTTCTTCATATGCGGGCCGTTTTGCCGCCGATTTTGACATTCAAACGCTCCAATACGCCTATTAATATCACTGTGATGTTTTTCCTTCTCAAGAGTGTATCGATAAAAATGATTCCATGTGCAACCCAAAAAAAGATGCCATTACTTTGCCAGCGGAACTTTTGAGTCTTCCACAACGTGTGTGTTTGGTTCAAATGTGATCTCGCTCGGCACCCATTTTGACAGACGCTTCGCTCATATCGAAATATTGATGAATGGATATGACCAACACTTCCTTTGATAATCTTTAATGGCCGTCCTGCTATCTCGATCAACTTCATTTTCTCGTCATTCAAAACCATTGGGATTTTTTTTATGTTTTTCGCTCTAGGTAATCACCTCTTCGGCGTCCCACTGCGTCACTCGTCCTCTCGTGCTCATGTTCACATGCTTGAATCCACTTTGCATACCACATCAATTATCGTGACGTTCCCTGGGGCAAGAGTCCGGAAAACTCATTATCAGCCAAGTTTTGCTTCCACCGTATTATTCCCGTTCAGAAACACAGTATTTTATCAAAACACGAATTCCTGTTTTTTCCATTTTTTCACAATAACAAAAGTTGCCTTCACAAAAGACGCCTCTATCTCACAAACTAAATTGACTTACAAATTTTGACCACGAATCATTTGAAGGTTGACTATACTAAAAATAGAATAGTGATTTAATACTATGCTACGCCCATCTATGGTCAGACCGGGGTTCTTATCAGCCAACCTTGCTAGGCCCGTTTGCTTCGCACACAGGCTGTGAAGATCGTCAATGTTAAGGATTTTATCACCCACATTGGCCTCCGGGTCAGTACTTCTTCCGCTGGTGGTGCTATCCTCTTCGATTGATTGGAGAGTCCGAAACGCTGGTCCATACAGTCTGTAAGCCAACACACTAGTCACACTGGACTACGTAGCTTATTAATCATCAACAGCAATTATCGCTATACCATTAACGCACCAGCAATGTATACAGTCGATCATTTATATATTTTTAGATGTGTCGAACGCCCACGAAACTGAATGTAAAAAAACTTATTTAACAGAAACTATAGCTTTGTGGCCACTTCTTAAAAATGCAACTTAATATAATGTTTATAATGTACACGCAAAAAAAATATATTTTCTCCTAATAAATTTAGACAAACAAATACGCTTTCCCATTTGCTTTCGCTCGTAAGGAAGTTTGGTGGAAGAAAAAATATATACATTCGTGATAATATGTGACTCTTTTACAGGATATAAAACAATTTCGATAAAGACTAACTCATTTTTATTTATTCGCCTAATCGCATCTTTCTCTCACATCTTCTCACCGTTCCGCGAGGTTAATTTAATTCTTAGCTTCGTTTATCCTGATAATAACAACAACAATGTAGAGAAGAAATTAGTTTATTTATCTATTATTTTTAATGTTACTCTCGGCTGAGGTAAGCGTCATTCGCCTCCAGGTTCTCCGTAAGTCCCACTAAACCTTTTTCGCGAATAAAAACCCAGCAATGGTTCACCTCTTCGAGTAATCGCTTTATTGATTAAAAAGAAAATATATTTTACAATCTACTGTGGTGATATGACAATCTCTTCTAATATGAATAGATTTGATGAGAGCAGTCGATACTGACCAAAACTTGGTGTCTTCGCGGAGATCGAAACAGTAATTCCATTCGTAGGATAATCGTAAGTACTTCGATTCTTCGGTTCCTTGATGATCGGAAGTTGATGAGATATTCGGTTCGTGATTAGTGTGTCGGTTTCTCGATGGTCGGTGGTTGTTGATTATCCGGCTTGTTGATGAACGGTAATGTATCAGGACGTCGGCTCATAGAGCTTCGGTAATTGATGAGGTATTTGGTTCGCAGATAATTCGTTGTAGGCGATAAATTGGGTTTGTTGATTATCTGTAGTGATGAGAACGTCGGTTTATCGATGTTCGGTAGTAGAGCTCGACCGAAGCATCAGCTTCGGCACACCTTCGGGTCGGTAATCGGTCAAGGTCGTGTTTAGTAGTACTGAGCCACAGTGGTGCAATGGGTTAGCATGCCCGCCTTGCATACACAAGGTCGTGGGTTTCGATTCCTGCTTCGACCGAACACCAAAAAGTTTTTCAGCTGGGATTATCCACCTCAGTAATGCTGGTGACATTCTGAGGAGGGTTTCAAAACTTCTCTAAGTGGTTCATTGCAATGTGGAACGCCGTTCGGACTCGGCTATAAAAAGGAGTCCTCTGTCATTGAGCTTAACATGGAATCGGGCAGCACTCAGTGATAAGAGAGAAGTTCACCAATGTGGTATCACAATGGACTGAATAGTCTAAGTGAGCCTGATACATCGGGCTGCACCTACCCTAACCTTAACCTATTGCTCGCTATAAAAAGGAGCCCTTGTCAATTGAGCTTAACATGGAATCGGGCAGCACTCAGTGATAAGAGAGAAGTTCACCAATGTAGGTATCACAATGGACGAATAGTTCTAAGTGAACCTGATACATCGGGCCGCAACCTAGTAGTACTGATGACTATCATGCAAACTATTACTACTACGGCTACAGCTAATCTACGAGCGAACAGCAGGCCCGAATATATCTGTGGTGGAACAAATAGGCCCGAAGGTCTCTTGTGGTGGAAAAGTAGGCCCGAAGGTCTCTCA
>PGFW01028280.1:0-14230 GCA_003123925.1 Haematobia irritans
GAGGCCGGTTGTTTAGTTGTTTGAGGAGGAGATCTGACTCAAAATTTTATATTTCTATTTAGAAAAATTTTGTCAAATTTTATTTCTAGAGGAATTTTTTGTTTAAATTTTATTTCGGTTCATTAATAAAATTTTCATCATTTGTCAAAATTTTATTTCATATCAGACATTTTTTTGTTCAAAAAGTTTATTTATTAATAGAAAATTGTTGTTAAATTTTATTTTTGTTAGAACCATTTTGTCAAAAAGTCTTTCTTTCTATAGAATCGACACGCCAAAAAAACTTAAGTCTACCAAGATTTTAATTTCTATTAGAAAATTTTCCGGATCAAAAGTTTAACTTTTTCGTATAGAATTTTATGGTTTAAAATTTTATTTTTCTGTAGACATTTTTTTGTCCAAAAGTTTTCTTTTCTATAGAAGGAAATTTTTTGTGAAAATTTTTTATCTTCTATAGGAAAAGTTTAGTGAAAATGTGTTATTTCTAATAGAAAATTTTGTTCTAAATATTTATTTTCTTGGTAAGAAAATTTTTGTCATTTTCATGTCTACTTTTGTCAAATCTGAATTCTATAAGTATTAGGATCGATTCTTTTTAATACCCTCAATCATAGGAGTGGGCTTTTATATTAACTTTTGTCATTCCGTTGTGTAAACACATCGAAATAGTGCTCTAAGACCCCATAAAAGGGTACTATTATTCTGAGCCGTTGGTTGAACTTCTGAGTCGATCTAAGCATGGTCCGTTCCGTCGTCCGTTCCGTTGTTGAAATCACGAGCTAACTTCCGAACGAAACAGCTATCGGACTTGATGAAACTTGGGCCAGTAGTTGTAAAGAGAAGCATATTTCATCTCGGACTGAAATTTGGTACAATGGTGTTGGTATATAGGTCTCTAACAATCTTGCAAAAAATATTGGTTCCACATTTCGGTCCATACATTATAGGTACTAGCACCCATATTAAACCGATCTCCAGATTTGGCTTGCGTTAAAGCCTCAAGAGAAAGCAAATTTGCATCCGCGATTCCGTCATGAACATTTGTGTACATGGATTTAATTGGTATATGGTCTCTTAGCAACCGCTGCAAAAATTGCCGTCCACATCGGTCCATAATCGTATATAGTAGCGCCACATTATAAACCGCATGCCAGATTTTGGCGTTGCGGGAGCCGCTAAGGAGATAGGGAACTTTACATCGATCGGCATCAAAATCTTTGGGTACGGTTATTGGTATCATGGATCTTAGCAACCATTCAAAACTTTGGTCCATTATCGGTTCCATAATTAGTATATAGCCCATATAAAACCGTTCTCCAGATTTGACCTTCCGGGAGCCTCTTGGAGGAGCAAAAATTCATCCGATTCGGGTTCGGAATTAGGAAGTCGGGTGTTTATGTATATGGTCGCTAACAACCATACAAAATTGGGATCCAATCACATCGAAAAAATTGGTATCCATATGCGGGTTTTCATTAATCATGGTTGCCACTTTAGTAGGCCAAACAATATCTACCAAATTTTATTTTCCTATTAATCGAAATTTTGTTTACAAAATCTTATTTCTAGAGTGAGAAAATTTTGATAGTTGTAAATTTCATTATTCTCGGTTTTTATCATAATAAAAATTCATGTCATCATTGTCAGAATTTTATTTCTATAGAAATTCTTTGGCTTCAACAAGTTTCGTAGTTTATATAGAAGGAATTTAGATTTAAATTTTATTTCTGGTAGACATTTTTGGTCAAAAGTTTGTCTTTTCTATAGCAATCGAGCCAAAAATAAGTCTACAAGCATTATTTTTATTTCTATTAGAAAAATTTTGTCAAAAAGGTTTATTTCTATAGAAAATTTTGTAAAATTCTTATTTCTGTTAGACATTTTTTGTCAAAATTTTCTTTTCATATATAGAAAAATTTTGTGAGAACATTTTTATTATCTATAAGAAAGTTTCGATGAAAATCTTTATTTTCTATAGAAAATTTTTGATTAAAATCTTTATTTTCTGATAGAAAATTGTTTTCGCTTCAAAATTTTATGCTCTACTTTGTCAAATCCTGGAATCTACTATACGTAGGTTGGATCGGATTTTTTTGATTTATATTATATATCCACGTATGGACTTTACCATAACAATTTTAAGAGATGGTGTTGGAGGGTTTAAAGACTACGCTTGCCATCGCCAAGGCGTTAACAGCAACTTACAAGTTAGATTCGAATGTTGGGGTGGACAGTGTTTTAGAAGAAGTTTCTACGCCAATCCATGATGCGAGTGGATCACATTAAGCTTCGGCCTGGCCGAACTTACGGCCCGTATATACTTGTTTTTTTTGTTGTTCTTCTCGACATTCTCTTTTACGATTTAGGACTATGCATAATATCTTTCTTATGCGTTACACGCGTGAAGGCACCAAAACCAAATTAAATGAAACATTAATATACTTTTTGGCTGCTCTTTATTTGTTTAATTTTTGGGTGGGGCAAACTATTTCGCTACATTACTTTTAGTATATCGAAATTAAATGATCACTTTATTTTTAAATTGTCTTCTTCATTTTTACTGTGAGGAGTAACACGGGTCTTTCTTGATCGATTTCTCCTCAACTGGATAATGGCACCAATATTAGTTTATCGACTACTTTTAATAGAATATACTTTATTGGTGCTGAGTATGGGGCGTGAAACGAAAAACGGTGCTATACTTGCATTTTATAAAGGGGTACTTTTAGTACTTTTTTGGAATTCATTATATTCTATTACCAAACATAACCGCCGTGCACATGTGGAGTGCTTATATAAGCAGGGGGAAAAAGGCGACAATAGCTATTTTGCCGAACCAAGAGGGAGTCGACAGCGTATAGATTTGAAGAAACAAAAATAACAAGGAGCTGGTGGACGCACACATCGCTTGAAGAACGATAGGAACAAATGAGTATGAGCAGGGATGGAGGATAATACTAATTTTTAAGATTGAAGTAACAATAAAAGGGTTTTATTTTTTTTTGAGCTCGGAAAGCGTACTTTTTTACTAAATTTCAACAAAAATTTCAACTGGAAAAATATATTGTCGAGAGACTTAAATTTTGGAAAAAAAATAAAATTTTGACAAAACATTGTGTCATATATATAATAAAAGTTTTGCAAAACATTTTCATATTAGAAATCAAAATTTTTGGCAAAAAAATCTGAGAAAGAAAAAATGAGTGCAAAGAATTTCTTCTATAGAAATACAAATTTGAAAAATTTCCACGTATAGAAATACAATTTTTTACAAAATTTTCAATTGAAATTGGAAAATTTTGAACAAAATTTTTCTATAAAAAATAAAATTTTGCAAAAATTTCTGCATAGTAAATAAAATATTTGAAACATTTTCTTTACCGAAATAAAAAATCGATGAATATAGAATTCGGATTCTTTTTCGACTAAAAACATCTTCTTGAAAGTTCACATAAAATCCTGTTTTTGCACTATGTCTTTTTTTTACAAAATCGAGATTTTCCTTCCCACCATGAACATTGTCTGTTTTTGCGAGATATTTGTAAAAGACTATTAGCAAATAAGGTTTGATAAAGACTTTTCTCAAGATTTATTAAGAATCATTTTGTCAAAGGTATTGTACCCATAAATCTGATATCGACTCAAAATGTCTAAACAAAAGGTACTACAAATCACTCGCGAGGGTCTACGGGTTACTGACCGTGGGCTGAAAAGTATTGAAAACAGTACGGGCTATAGTACTGCATTATTCGATCCTTAGGTATTGAGCACGTAGTTTTCGGTATTACAAGCAAAGAGTCACTCTTGGAGAGAATACAGAAAAGCCATTTATTTGTTCGGATTTCTTAAACTGTGTTTGTCTGCTTACGGAGACGCTTCGGAACTTTTTCGAATTTTGCCCAAAAGTTCTCAGATTTGCTTTCAAATTTGCTAGGCTCGGCGTTCGGCAACTAGACAAGATCCGCCATGAATATTATTATCGATATTATTGATTCGAGGGAGGAGGACTTTCCCCTTTACCCGACTTTTTCAGGGTTATAGAGAAAATTAAACTCCGAGGACCTTTCTCTTACCCCGACATTTTTGAATCTTGAGCATTATTTTTTCATTATGTCTCTGAACTGACAACTCCAAATTTTTTGTCTATTTTTGATCGGTGAAGGGGATTTGTCTTCTATTTATTTCTTGAAGTTTTACAGGGAATAATTGTAAAAAAAAATATTGGTGTCATTAACACGAACACAAACAAAATCCAGATTTTTTGAAGACACCAATAATTTTGTTACAGATTCAATAAATAGGACGTTCAATTACATATATTTTTCGTTCAAATTCCACACAATATTTGTTGTAAGGGGTTAAACGTAACGTTCAACAACAAAATTTGTAATGTTTTTGGTGAATCAACAATTACTTAACAAATTTAGATTAGTTTACTTTTATCACAAAATTATGTAGTTGCCTTCTGTGGCAAAGACTTATTTTGTAATAATTGGGTTTACTATAAACTAATTTATTTTTGCAGGGAAATTACAACTATTGTTGTTAGATTTTTCAAAAAAAACAGTTATTGGTTCTCGAAACTTATTGTTTATCTGGGTGCAGTGTATGGCGGTCTGGCAAATGGTATATTAGCGTAAAAAATCGCCCCTTTAATGTACGGACCCCCAATTTTTTCAAAAACCCCTTATTTATTAAACGATCGTATACGAGTATGTCCAAATGATATCTTTTATAGTAATTCGAGATACAAACCAAATAGCTTAAATATCCATTTTTGTAAGTTTGGGGTAGATTTAGAGTATAGTAAGCATCCTCTTGTTAGATTATAGGAGCTCTAGTAGATTATACGTATCGCCGATTTGTACGAAAATCTTCGACTTCGGAGGCAATACCATACATTACTTACTTAAATTGTCTAAATGCAGATGTTATTAACTATGCGGTTAACGTGGATAATTTTCAGCATCAGAGAGCATAGGTCTGAGATATATTCTGTTACTGCCTGATTTTGCACAAACTTGGATATGTTACCACAAACAATCTGAGCTTTTGTCCTCTTTGTTACTAATGGGCTCCATTTAAGTGCACTATGAGTGAGTCTGTAACACTCAAACAAAAATTTTTTGCTTTCATTCACGAAAAATCGGCAGGATTCAATCATTTATTTTCCAATTGGAAAAATGTCTGTCAACTCACAGAAAATGGATAGTTCAATCACCCATTTTTGATTGAAAACCACACACGATTGTTCGAATTAACAAAATCTTTTAATTTGACTTTTGTCAACGGAATTCAATTACATTGTGTGTGATTTGAATCAATTTTAAAAAAACGCTGATTTGATTTATTAAACATATAAATTCAATCACAGTTCTTTTAATTGAAATTAAATTAAAATTTTTAGATTAATTTTCGCGACTAAAAATCAATCAAACTATTTGATTCGTTTCAATTAAATAATTAATGTGGAAAATTGGCCTCATTAATTTCGTGACTCAACAAATTTTATATATTGGCGATCCAATTGGTATTTAGTTTTTTATTTTGAAATAATAAGAAATATGTTCTCTTATAAACATATTTCAGTATTTTATTATTTTTTTGCAATTTTTAGCTGCAATAGACGAAATAAATTTGGTTCTTGTTTTTGATGTTTTGTTTAACTATGTACTTTTCTAATACAAATTCACTTATCAATAACCATACTTGATAGGGTGAAAAAATAAATTATATAAATCATTTCTTTCCTTTATATAATAAACCATGTTAGCATGTTCCTTCTTAATATGTAGATGCGCAATAGCATTTCAATAATTCCGAGCAGCCTGTAAAGGCTAAATTAGAATGATTTGAATTTAATTTTGTTCAAATTTTAAAAATTTTAATTTTGTAACATTACCTGGCGGGACAGTAGCGAATGGATCAAGTTCAATTTTGTTCTAGGTTACAGATTGGGTATTTAATCTCTCTTTTGTAGTTGTAGTCTTTTAAGCATAAATAGGGGTGGATATTGAGGAGCTCGGTAATTTAATTTTAGTAACAATTCCTTTTTCCAAAATGCCAGCACATTGAATTCGTCTATTACAAGATGTTGAACCAATGGAAAGACAAGAAGATAAATGGGAAAACAGGTGTAGTATTTTTTGTATCGTATGATTGACGAGTACTTTGGTCAAATTCTGGACAATAGAAAAAAATATAAATGGAAAAATACATATTTTTAGTTATTTTCGGATATTTTTCATTGTTTTTAAGATCAAAAGAAGAACTTTTTTACCATTTACAGTAATTCAGCTCATTAGCTTCTATATATCAGATATACTGCTCTCTACTTGGGTTTCAAACTGAAAAAGGCGCGTAAAGCAAAATGCAATTTAATGCCAACGCCACTATCCAACTTTCAAGGTTGAATTCTTCCAAACAAACCCATACCGCTCTTGGTTTTTAAGAAGACTAAGAGTGAAAAAAATTTTTTTTTGATTAATTTTAAAGATCAATACGGTACGCACTGTTTTTATTTGCACATTTCTTTACTATATTTTGATAAAATGATGGAAGTTGATGGGATTGATGGAGATGATTTGGCTTCAATTTTCACGAAATAAATGTGGTCACTTAAATAAGAAAATTGAAAAAAAATTATTTTTTTTTAGTTCGCCATTTTTATGTAAACAGGCTTCAATGGGAAAACCCGTATTCACACATTTTAACATTTCTTACTCTTCATAAACGTTAGATTGTTTCATTTTTTACAGATACACAAAAACCAAACACATAGGTAATTTCAAATGCGTTACTCTCATATCGATTTTTTATCAAAACCTTTACACGTGCGTCGTTTGTTGTTGCACACTTTATTTTATTTAAACCCTTTTGTAATGATTTGTTGTATGCGTTCAAAAATTGATTTATGCACACATATTTGTATTGCAGCAGACAGATGTCGCCAATCATGTTTTTTCAATTTACGCGCAAAAATCAAAAAACCAGACCGTTCGTTACGAGTTTACTTCCACAGACCGATCTCTCCATCCTAACATTGTTGAATTAAATAACCCATTTTCTTGGTTCTCTTTCGCTCTTTCCACTTGTACAAAATTATTCAATTCAATCACAAATGGTGATTGGATCTCAATCACTGTGTAAATTGGAGAAACGGAAAATTTCAATCACGTTTGTAATTTGAAAATTATTTCCGAACGCTTGATTCAACAAATTGATTGATATTCAATTAATATTCTTAATTGGAAACGTAACATCAAATATCAATCATTTTTTTAATTGCGTTTTTATTCGGAGTTTGAGTAAAATAATTTTAATTGAATCAACTTAACATATTGAAATTGTGGCGCGTTTCAAAGTGCAATTTACAGTGCTTAATTGAGAAAAATATGTTTGTGATAATTTTTTGTTGTTGTAAGATATAACAATCAAAATATAGCACAGAGCGGTAAAAATTTAGGCATTCAGTTACGCGCTTATATACAAAGGCCCCAACTTCATAATTTTTCAAAATTCGCCGGTCTTTTTTTGTCGATTCTGACAGAACCCATGCCGCATACATCGCGATTCCATAAACAAAAATTTTTTACGGAGGATATGCTTTCTGAAAATAGCGATTGATTATAAGTTTAATATTGTTAAAGGCCTAAATCTTTATATCCACATGGGGAATATGGTACAAAAAAAAGCCCTAACTGCATTTATTACTGCAAAAACACAGTAGCAGACATAGATTTTCCGATTTTTGGTTCTTAATGCTTGTTGGTGCTTATCGTATTGGTCTGTGAGCGAGTTATTTGCGGTTTCAAATAAATAGGTTAAAAATAATAATACGATTAGAAAAACACTATTTGATCTTGTCACCCGAACAATTCTGCAGACAATCAAATTTGGATTGTGGGAACTGCATTTTGAGAGAGGACATATGTTCCGAAGGCAATTCCAGGAATCGGAAGCCAAAATTGTTAATTAAAATTATCGGAATGAAAGTTAAAGGTATTCTGGAAATATGAGACAATCAGTTTTGCCAAACAGCTCCCAAGGACCTCATAAGCCAAGCGATTGCTAACCCTCTGCACCATTCTACCAATTCTCTTGCGGAATCGCAACCCGTGCCTCTAAGCAGCATTAGTTCGAAGCTCTTCAGGGAGCCTCCTCACCGCGCAAACCTCCCACCACTAGAACCATTTTTTATCAATCGTTTTTTTTGAGGAGCATGTCGTGGGATGCAACAATCACGCTCTCGCGAGCGCCTGCTATAACAAACCATCCACCAACTATTTGTCAGAATATTTCAACACTGAGCAATCCAAATATTTTTCTTTAAGACAGATTTCTACCCGGATTCAAGTGTGACCGGCTGTTCTTTCAACTATTAGGATTTTGGAAAGAAAAAATGCTTCGAAAGTTGGATCGCTCTGTGAAAAACACGGCACGATAATCAGTCTAGAGAGGCACTCAAATTCTTCCATACAATCTTAAATATATTCCGACAATGGCAAACACGCAATAAGCGGACACAAGGCACGCAGCGATCCTCTCATATTTCAACCCACCATACCCCACCACCTTCAATTCCGCGACCAAGCATCGCACGTTGCACGACTAAATCAAACAACCTGGCAAGATCCGCAACCCTACATATTATGTAGAAAGAGATCGAAAGAAGTTCGATTACCATCTCCTCCTGAAACATCATACTTTGCGTCATTTACGATTCGCAACAGACACCTTCTCTCTAATCGGCCCTCACCCTCCGACCGACTGTTTCAACAATATAACTTCTTCCGATCCTACCCTATCTCAATACCCCTAAGTAATGCGACTTTCCATTTTCCGAAGATCATCCTCTGACCCACCGTCCCTCTTTGCAAGAAATTCCTTGCGTCTTATCTCCCACCCTCTATCTGAACGATCACAATCACAACACTGAATGGAAATATATTTTTTAAGACTCTGCCTTACACCGGACCAAGCCGCAAAACTCTTGGGCCACGCCTCCTCGCCACACACCCTCTTCTCACCCCCTCAGAGCGCCACTGATTATTCGTGCCCGTGTTCCTTGTCACCATATCCGCCTAATTCGCACATTTCGTAGAAGCATTTTTTTTTTCAATGACCTAATGTTGAACAGAAACAGTTTGGACGCGGCCACACTTGCATCGGGCTAGAAATTCTGTCCTTAAGAAAAAATGATTTGGGATGTGCGTACGGCGTGGTTTGGAATTTTCTGACAAAATTCTGTTTTTTCAGCTCCAAAGCTTTTGCTCCCACGACATCTTCCCAAAACGAGTTTTAAAAATTCTATTTTCGCGTAGACTCCCTTTAACTTCGGAAACAATTGCCTTAAAGCACTTCATTTCGCAAAAATTTGAAATGTGCTAAGTTCGCACCTTGCTGTTTTGGAGCGTTTTGGGCAGAAACGCAAGTCTGTCCCTCACCTAATTCCAGAATATTCTTCTACTTTTCACTCGATTAATTCCTTTATTACACATTTTGCTTGCAATTCTGATTGCCTCGGAGAGCAATTCCTCTAATTGCGTTCCACAAACATTTTTTGATTTGTCCTGCAGAATTTTTCGTGGTTGACAAGATCCCATAGTTTTTTCTATGTATTATTTTTTTTACTATTTATTTAACGCGCAATAAACCTCTCACAGACATTACATAACGACAAAAAGATTGAAGAACAAGACAATCAGGAGAAAAATCTTGTGGCTATTGTGTTTTTGCAGTCACATAAATGAGTAGGGCTTTTTGTTTTTTGTACATTATTGTGTGGATATGGTTTAGGGCCCTTTACATTATTAACGCTTTATAAACATGCGCTGATTTTTTCAGAAACATATTCCGTAAATTTTTTATGGGAAGTCTGTCTTATCGGATGTGTTGCTTTCTGTCAGAATCTGACAAACAAAACCGCTTTTATCTGGAAAAAATTATGAGTTGGGGCTAAATTGTATATATTAGGGTAACAGACTTATGCATTTAAAACTTTTCCGTCATGTGCATATATTTTGATTTTTTTTATATTACACACAAATTAAATATATCACAAACATTTTTTTCAAATTCAAGCACTTAATTGCATTTGGAACGGATTTCAATTAAATATGTTAATTGAGTTCAAATTAATTATTTCTCAAAATCCGAATTAAAAACCGAATTAATAAAAGATCGCATTGATATTTGTTTACGTATTCCAATTAAAATATTAATTGATTCAATCAATTTTGTTAATCAATTCGGAAATACACTTTTCTCAATTTACAAACGGATTGAAAATTTTTCCGTTCTCAATTCCACATGTGATTGATCAATCACCTTTCTAGTGATTTTGGAACTTTGGAAATAATTTTGAGCAATGCGAAAGACGCGAAACGAGACAATGGAGATGTGGTACATGTTTTATTCAACAAATGTAATTGATGGCAGAAGATCAGTCTGTGGACAAGTAACTCGTAACGAACGGTTGGTTTTTGTTTTTTTTTCGCTGTTAAAAATTGAAAAAACATGATTGGCGATTCGTGTCTGCCTTGCATAACAACTATGTGCTGCATAAATACTGTTGAACGCCACATAACAAATCATACGCAAAGGCGTTGAAATAAATTAAGATGGTGGCAACAACGGAAACGACCCACGGTGGCGTACAAGGGTTTGAAAAAAATATATGAGAAGAACGCATTTGATTACCTGTGTTTGTGCTGTATGTTTGGCGGTTATGTATTGTAAAAATGGAGAAAACAATTTAAGTTTATTGAAGGTGTACTGAAGAACTTGTTGAAATGTTTGAATACCGGTTTTCCATTGAAGACCCTGTTTACATCTAAACGGCACTATAAAAAATACTATTTTTTTTTTCATTTCTTTTTAGTTAGGACTTTTATTTCGTGAAGGATTGTTACCAAATCAGTGGCGATCAACTCCATCATCTTTATCAAAATATATAAGAATATGTTTTGCAAATTAAAAAAAAGTGCGGTACCGTATTGATTATTTAAAATTTATAAAATTTTTTTCACTCTTAGTTTTCTTAAAACAAACGGGCGGTATGGGTTTGTTGGGGAAGATTTTCAACTTGAAGTTGGGACAGTGGCGTTTGGCATTAGATTGGATTTTTTGCTTTACCTGCCTTTATTAAGTTTGAACCCAAGTATGAGAGGCCAGTATATTCTTTAGGATACTATTAAAACTAATCGAGAGGAAAAATGAAAATATCTGTATGGTTAAAAAAGTTACTTTTTGTTTTGGATTATTAAAAACATGAAAAAAATTTATCCGAAAATCATTAACAATATTGTCATTTTCCATTTTATTATTTTCTTTCTTATTTCCCAGAATTTACAAAGTATCGTCAAATAATACCTAATACTACACTGTTTTGGGCCCAATTATTTTTGGTCTCTTCATTGGTTCAGATTTTTAATAGGCGATTTCACATGTGTTTGGATTTTTGGAAAGGAATTGTTATTAAAATTTAAATTACCCGAGATCCTTAATTACACCTTTTTATGCTAATAAGACCTACAACTACCAAAAGAAGGAATTATTTATAAATCTCGTAACCTAGACAAGCTAAGAATTGAACTTGATACTTTCTATGGAAGGGTAATGTTTTTAACAAAATTAATTTTTATTTTGAACAAAAATTAAGAATTCAAATTATTCTATTTTTAGCTTACAGGCTGCTGGAACATTATTGCGAATTTCTAGGACGATAACTACACTATTAGAAGGAAACATGCTAACATGGTCTTTATTTAATAGGAGAAGATATGAATTTAATATAATTTATTTTTCACCCTATAGTTTTATTGATATTAATTGTATTTAGTTAGTTATGTTAGAACAAAACACACAATTAACAAGAAGCCAGAATAAAATAAACTATGTTTATCCGACAATTGGCAACCACGCTAATAAGGAAAGGACGAAGATTTTCTTTTCAAACAATGGCACGACTTGATGTTGCCGAAAATGGCAATGCGCAGATTACTGTGGTAGAAAGGACTCGAAGAAGTTATATTCTGAAACATCCATTTGCGTCAACCAGAGAAGAGATTTATTAAAGCTCAGGATATGATTATGTATATTAGTATATATAATATAATATATATATATTTATATATATATATTATAAAATAAGTAACTATATATATATATAACTATATGGTGTGGTTATAACGTGTATATAGTATACGCTACTATCTAGTAGTATATATACTATATTATATTTATATAATACCGTATACTATAGTCATAATCATATACCGTGAATATTAATATATATCACTATATATTATATTACAACAACGATCTATATGCTGCCCAGTACGAGGATATTGCCACAAAGAACGCGCGACCACGACTTCTTAATAAATCTGACCCCAACCTTGAGTTTCCACCTTCTACTTTTAAGTTACACAATATTGAAACTATCCACTCAAAAAGAAGTTGGGACCACTTGCTTGCAAGACTTAAAAAAATTTCACTCACCAAAAGGACTGCCATCCACTTTTCTATGAACAATTAATGTACCTTTATAAAACTTAGTTTCGATATTTCTATTAAAACAGTATAAACTGTCCTTTTTTTTACCAATTCTAACATTTGCTTTAATTAAATATGAATTAGAAATTATTATTTCTTGTTTTCTCTCTAACGTTGGTGCCCAAGGAAAAGCCCCAACTCATTTTTTCCTTTGCAAAATTCAAAGCCCAAAAAGCCCGTAAGTCATCACACACATTATCATTAAAAATGTTAAATACTTACACAAAATTATTATAATTTTTGAATTTTGTCTGGTCCGGGTGGACCAGCCAGGCGCTGGTTTTATAATACTAAAAAACTGCAATTTTAAATTTTTTTTTTGATCTGGTACCGTTTCTTGTTACACCTTGCTGTTTTATTTAAGTTTTTTCCGTCCATTCCTGCTAAATCTTTGTTCGATGGAGTTAGGGCCTCTTGCTAATATTAAAGGGTAACGATTTATAAGTGTTAATAGAAGTCGTCATAATTATGTTTTTGTGACTACTACTGTCGAATATGTTAGGGGGGAACATATTTATTTTCCGGGACATCTCGTTTTCTTAATATAACCCATAATGTTCTCTTGCATGCAAACAACTAATAGAGGAGGAATTGATAAGAAACAAGATAAACGATGGCGACGAAGAAAAGATAACTAAAGACATTTAAGGATTTGTAAGAACTTGCGCAAGCAAACAGCAAAAATAAGAAATGCAGGCTTCGGCTGAGTAAACTTACATGATTGCCCTTCATGTCAATTATTCTTTTTTTTGTCACATTGGTTTAGGGCCGGACCGTTAAAACCACACGATTCAGCCTCGACAACCAACCCAGCCCTGTCACACATTGTTTTTTACATCCATTGAGGATTTATATCCAATTTTAATTCAAGATAGTTTCATTCGTCGTTTTCTATATTTGATCGCATCACATGTTATATAGATGCAAAATACTTAGGTTTACTAATTCAGAAGGGTGGTTTGTGTAAGATATAGTTGGTTCCGCACGACTTTCTTCTTTTCGCACTTGTTTTTATTTCGAATGTGATTTTGCCAACCATTTTTTTCTCCGAATGCAATCAAGAAAGAAACTTTATTTGCAATATTTTTATTTTCTTCTAAGTGAAAGGTTATGAAAGTCACATATGGTTTTATAAATATTAAATGCACTCAGAAATAGAACCACTGACCACTTAGTTTCATTTATTTTCTTTTTATTATGGACAAATTATACGACGAACATTTGTGTGCCTAAATTGGATTAGTCAAAAAAAAAAAAACATATTATGTGAGTCAATTATTATTTCAATTTGAAAACCCCCTAACAGGGTTAGCATTTCTATCTTATTATCAATGTGTGTAGGTTAAAAGGCATTCAACGACTAAAACTTCGACCTAAAATTGCATTTCAATACTCTTCACAATTCAACTGAAGAATGTATGGAATGAAGACTTGAAACTGAAAAGAAAATGACGCCGCATTTAAGTCTTACCTGACACATTTCGACTTTATCACACTAGAAAAATGATGGAAATTTTGAATTTTTATGGAAAAGAATTACATTCCTTATTTAAAAAATTAACTAAAATTTCCATCCCTCGTGGGTTCACTACTAGTTATCAATCTGTATTGACTAAATTTAATAAAAACGTGTAAATGATTGAAGTACATATGTGGAAGCAGGAAAATGAGA